>WEIT01001824.1:0-11266 GCA_013389985.1 Dryoscopus gambensis | reverse complement strand
TCGGGAGAGACAATACTGTGGATGCTGTGAGGCCTCGAATGGGAAGAGTGATTTTGTAACTCAAAGCCAAAGAGCTGTGTTCCCCCAGCACTGCCATTTAGTCAGAACTTAACTTATTTTCCTATGTGAAAGTAATGCTTAGAGTTCTTCATCTTCAAAGAGTTAAACAAACCTTAGCTAATTAATCCATACAGCATCCTGCAAAGGAGGTGAGCAATATCTCAATTCTCTTTTCAAATTCAAAGCCTATAACAGATCTGCTTAAACCAAAGAACTATAAAGTAAACATAAATGGAGATCTCTGTTTTGCTCAGTGATGATTGGATCACTGGCAACAGCAACAGTTGTATCTCTCTTCTGTTATACATCTTTTCCAAGATTTAAAAATAAGATTTTCTTTGAATGNNNNAATGTTATTTTAAGAAATATTTAGGCTAAGAGACAGATGTAAGGTAAAATTATGAAAGTTAATAAAATATTAAATTAGTACCAAAAATTAACCCCCCCTCTTTGTAATAAAATATACTCAAATGTTTTGTCTTTAAAGGCAAAGTTTTAGGATTTTAAAAAATATCTAATAATATATTTCCTCAAAGATGCTTCCTGCTTCCACAAATCCCTAATTTAAATTCTTAAGAAAGTTGATAACTCAGTAGAACAGCTTATTGTGGTGCGTGGCCTGCTGCCCTACTTCTGCCCTAAATTAAGGTCCTGCTTAAACCATCATGAATGTTATGCAGTGGCACAGGAAAAACCTTTTTTTCTGAATTTTCAAGAATCTGCTTGACAAGGCAGCTGTCTAACAGCTGTAGGAAAGAAAGAATTACAGATAAAAGATGGTCCCTGCCTTCTGCTTCTTCCAGCAATTTACTACACCAGTAAGCACTTTGTGATTAAACACCATTTCTTAAAGGCTGTTTGAGAGGTTTTCTGAGCTTTCAGAAGCTCTTGTATTTTTGTTAGGGAAAGGTGAAGTCCCTTATTTGAGTTGGTATTTACCTGCCTGTGCAGACAAACCTACCCCCTCTTTTGAGTGGTGCAGGAGGTGGAACTATGCATGCCACTGAAAATTGTCTTATGAAGAATCAATATTAAGGTTTAACATGTACAAATCGCTCCTGATACTTACTTTACACAGAAAATCGCAACAAAGCACAAATATTAGATTTTCTGATTATTTATATCAGATATCGTCTGCAGTGGCTGAGGTACTGTTTGAGAAACAAACGGCTCAGGACATATGGCATTAAGTGACTTTTGGCAAACCTGTAGAGCGAGGCATATGGCATATGATAACCTTGAAAGGAGAAGTGTCTCCTTGTATCTTGTTAAATCATATGATAAACTGATCTCTCATGCTTTTTCTTGACAGAAATTTGAAAAATGACATTGTTTAGACAGTATACATTGGAGGGGTTTTGTGCTTATTTTACTACCCAACTGTGATTGCTAATTATGTCTAACTGGCAAACAGAGAAAATATTTTGTGTGTGTGTGTATGAGCTGATCATATGGACATGAATATGAACACCCACCTTGTCAGCTATTGCCTTGTTTTATATAATCCTATCAGATGTGGGTACCAGAGCATCTCACACACCTTAAGTAAATCTCACAGAAATGTTGCAAAAAAGTTTGTTAGAAGCTTGAACAAGTATCTTTTGGTTTTAGGTAATTGCTCTCAAAATAATGAATAAATTAAGAAAGAAAATGCTACCTTTTCTCCTAGACTTTTCTTTAAATATTATGTTAACATCATTTTCTGGCACTTAAAAGAATTTTTTTTTGTGCAAATTGTTTATAAGATACAGGTATTTCCTATGCATAGTTTTCTGAACGGTAATAATTTCATATCACATAATCATTAATCAGGATTACAATTTTAACAAAAGAGAACTAGGAGTATGCAGAATATTTTACCACAAAGATTTTATGCTACACAGTCTTGCTGCAAATTCCATAGAAAATTAGTTAGCAAAGTTGTAAATAAATCTCTTTTCCTAATCAATTTTTTTTCACTCAGAGAGACAGATTTTCCAAGGCAAGGATATTACTTCGATGTGCAGTGATAAAACAAAAAGGGTGTTTAATGACAGTTTCAAGCCACACATAGTAAGGTTGTTAATTTTATGATGGAATATCCAGTTTTCATTACCAACAGAGGCTGAATAAAAATTGAACCCTATCTTCTCTAAAAGAAAAATAAATTAGGGATATAGCCTTGACTTTCTCAAGTTTAAAGATGATTTTTGTAGGATCAGGGATGACCATTCAGCATCCTGAAGCCTATAAATCTAAAACTATAAAGAAATCATTTTGTGTATTTCCTTAATCTGCATCAGAATCATTTCATAATCTGTCTCAGATTGGGACTGGAAGTGTTTTTATATTCTAGAATGACTATTTGCATGGCCAGAATAGCCAGTTTGGAGGTAAGCATATTTCTACATCAGTTTTGTAATCAAAAACATTCCCGATGTAAGTCTTGGTGGAATTACAGCTGAGAAGATTTTATCTTTTTTTCAGAAGAGGTTGGACTCAGTTCAACATCCTGAATAGCATTTCCAAATATCATAGGACTGTGCCCACTGGTAGATCCAGCCAACTGGCATACACCAATGCCTACGGATTTTTTGCAGCCCACAGGACACCTGAAGGTGGTTATAGGAAACCTGACAGCACCTGAACTGATAATTATTTTGGAAATTTCAGTTGCCTTCACAATGACTTTGTTCCTTATAATCAAGCCCATCTAATATTAGTCAGTTTACTGGTTTTGGCTGGAGCATTTTCTTCACAGTGGCTGGTATGAGGTTGTGTTTTTGATCTGTGCTGGAAATAGTGTAGATAATGCAGGGATGTTTCAGTTATTACTAAGCAGTGCTTATGCAGGGTCAAGGCCTTTCCTACTCCTCACCCCATCCCACCAGTGAGGAGGCTGGGAGTGCACAAGAAGTTGGGAGAGGACATAGTCAGGACAGCTAATCCCAGGTGCCCAAAGGGATATCCCAAACCATATGAAAATAAAACTAGAGGAAAAGTTGGAGAGGAAACTTCTGCTTGGGGACTGGCTTTTTGTTGGCTGGCAGTGAACAATGGTATTAATTTCATCACTTGTCCCTCGTGGGTTTTGTTTTTCTGTCTTTGTTATTTTCCTTTTCATTACTTAATGTTGTTTTCTTAAATTATTTCATTTTAATTATTATACTGTTATTATCTCAGCTCATGAGTTTTCTCAGTTTTACCCTTTGAATTCTCTTCCCCCATCTCACAGAGGGGTGGGAGAGTGAGCAAGCAGCTGTGTGGAGCTTATTTGCCAGATGAGGTTAAACTGTATTGGTCATATAATCTAACCATTCATTTAAACTTTTCTTTCACTCAGGATATAAAAAGGAAAACCTATAGGCTTTTTTTTGGTAAGGTAGATACAGCAGTCAAACTTAAAAAAACCCCATGTGAAAATTTAGACTAGACACTCACTATGTCAGGTGAATGTCTTAAAGCATCATCTCTTCATCATCAAAGAACAATTTTCAATAGCTTCAAAAGCTAAATCTGGCTTTGACCTTTAGGGCTAATAGAACATATCTGATCCCATGTCCACAGAGCCAACAAGAGCCATACATGTGCCTTTAATAGGCTCTTGGACTGGGGCTATGCCATGGTACTTGTAAGCTGCTGAGAAAATGAGGAACACCCTCAGACTCTACAGAAGCTAATGAGGGGCAGGGGTCATCCTTATCTTTCTGGTCAGAAGAAGATGAAAGCAGCATTTCTTCTCAAAGACCTTCCTAGCTAATTATGCTCTGCATTTCCATGGACAAAGTATTGACTTCCCTACATCACTAGGAATTGTGTCTTCAATTTTAATAGAAACCAAATTACACTGTAGGCATCTAACTGACCACATTAATGCACATATAATCTGGGAGACAATAGGAATAAATCATCAGACTGGTTTGATCCTATTTAGGCTATTTCAAGACAAGTTCAGGCTGTAGAACACATATAGGTATTCCTGCAATGAACATCTTATAAATGGATTTAATAAAAATTAAAATGAAACAATTGTAAATTCAAATTTATTTTCTTTAGATTAATATAATTTTCAATTATTCATTAAATGTAATTAAAAAAATAAACTATACTCTTCAAACTCCAGTAGTATCTTCTTACACTGATGATTTTATAATTACAATGGAAAATTATTCTAACAGAAAGGAAATTGTTTGCAAAAAGGTGTTAAAATTGATTTTTGCTAGGGTAGCACACCAAATACATTTTAATAAAGCAGTCAGACTGGGATTGGACACAAGATCTGTAACAGCCACATTTAAAGACTAGCTCCCATCCCCCAAAATAACCCCCCTGTGTCGATTTTATTATGAACTGATACCATTAAAAAGAAATGACCCTATACACTGTTGATCAGAACACGTATACTTTATATGAAATTTCATATTACTGCTAATGCGTTGCAAATAATTACCTTATTCAACTGCTCAGAGCTTAAACAGACTTTTCTATACTTCATAAAGAAAAATAAACATAATCATGTAGACCCAAGCTTTTATAGAAGAAATTCTGCTTTCTCTTCTCAGTTCTCCTATCAAGCTCATGCCTTTTTAATGGAAATTACTTGCATATTTTATATGGACATGAAATTTATACAAATAGAATTTGTATATTAAACTGAATCACTTTTTCATTTCTGTTTCAAATCTACCTACCCACTGATATCCTTCACTGATCACATTGATGATCTTGACTTGGTTGCACCTGAAAACGCTGCACCACCAGTAGCTGGGTGCACACAGGGCATACAGAAAGACCAAGGAGAAAATGATGTCTCCTTCTTTGAAGCCACTGGATTCTGAGCTGCTGTTTTTCTCAGACTGTTCCCAAAATGGTCTGGCAGGACACTAAATCATGGTGCTGGACAGCCACAGGAGAGGATGGCAACATGCTGCCTGTCTTCTGTCCCACACCCCCGGGTTTGGGGAGTAGCACTGGGAGGGACACGGCTGCTGCCACCACTGCTTTGCCTCTGCATTCCTGAAATCTCCCTCTGTGTGCACATCTTCATCACACATAAGCTTTACCAAGTCACCCTGGCAGGGAGGAGAAACTTAGCCAGCTCCTTTGTTCTGTTGACAGTGTTTGTTCACATTCTGCTTATTTATCTTTTCTTAATGATGCACCCAGCATTACATAAACAGGGTATGCTAACTTCCTAATTATATAATGTTGAGTACTAATTGATACAGTACATTGTTTGTAATGCCTTCAATGTCTCTGGCCTTTGCAATTATGGCATCTGCTAATACACACAGGACTCTATCTACAGCCTGGAATGTCAAATTACAGTACAGTCTTATTTAACAAATGGATTTCTGTGTGTAAGGCCACAAATGGGCTGTAAAGCACGGCAGACAGAGATCTTTTAAGGAAACAGATTTGGAAGCAGCAAGGCAACTCAATGTAGTTTTTCCCTGACACAAGTTAAAACCAACTTTGTAATGAATTTTCTAAATAAAGCTTTCAAACATGCATATTTTATAAAACAAAATAATCATTTAACATAAAATTATTTTTAACAGTTTTGAAATAAAGTGAGCCCCTAATTGTTTTATGTCTGTTGCTTACCCTCTGCCTTTCTCTGCAGTCATTCTACTGTAACTCACTTAAAATCTAGAAAAAAGGTAACTATTCTTCTGGACTCCTAGGATGAATTTCACTGGGTTTAATATACATTTATAGCTATTAGAACTGGATTTCTATGCAAATTATATTTATTACTTTCTTATTTTAGCTTTATCAAAGAAATAACTTTCATCACTTGATAAGATGTCTGACATTTTGAAAGGCAAGAGTGATGTTCTGTCATAAATAACATCTTTAGGTCAAGACAATACTATTCAGATCAAGTCAAAGCAAAGGAGCTGGACAAAAAAAATCACTTCAATTCAAGGGCAAAATAAGAAAAAGTTGACTGGAAAAATCTTTCCACAGCTTGTATTAGCAAGAGGGTGTTCTAGGGAAGGTTTTTCTGTGCTGGTGGGGATCAAATCACCTGTTAGGTTTCTGAAGGGACACATCAAT
Source organism: Dryoscopus gambensis (assembly GCA_013389985.1). Taxonomy (NCBI): domain Eukaryota; kingdom Metazoa; phylum Chordata; class Aves; order Passeriformes; family Malaconotidae; genus Dryoscopus; species Dryoscopus gambensis. The sequence goes on along the minus strand of WEIT01001824.1, from coordinate 5,164 downwards.
CAGATTTGACACATTGCTGATTGCTTCATAAAATCACCACAGTGGTCCTGATTTGTCTCATCAGGTCAGATGAATTTTCTTTTGAGGAGGCTTGAAATGGTAAACTATTTTTAAAATTTTTGATTGAAGATTTTTCTTGTATAATGGATCATAAAACTCTATTCAAATAACAAAGTATTTTAGAACAAACACTTTTTTTCTGTTACATATGTTGAACCAGCAGATATATTTGTTTCTTCTTCTTTCCTTTTTTTTCTTTCCTATTCTTTTTTATTTTCCTCTTCTTTTTTCTTTTCTGTTTTCTTTTTTCTTTACCTTTTTTTCTTTTCTTATTCTCTTTTCTTTTCTGTTTCTCTTTTCTGCTTCTCTTCCTCTGCTTTTCCTTTACACCTTTCCCCTTGTCTTTTCCATCTCATCTCTCATTTTTATCATCTTTTCCTCCATTAAAAGCTACATAGGATATTCAAAAAATCAAAGTACATTTCCTAAAGTTCTCTACTAAATTTAGGTCAAAAAAAAGAAGGAAAAAGCATCAAACAACTCTGGAGGACAATAAAGCTTTTAGAATGCAGAGGTTTCCTCTGACAAAGTAGCTCTGAGACATGTATTATATTATTTCATTATGTTTCTGGGTTTTCTATTAACATTTTCCATGTGCACCCACAGCTTTGGATGTATGAATATTTAAACAATATAAAGAAATGAATAAATTAAATGATCACTACTTTAAATATTTCTCCCTTGACTTTTGCAAACAAGGATGAGGTAGTCTCAAATCCATATTTGAATAGATTATGCTTATACATGACATGACACCAGGAAGATGACTTTTTGTAGCCATGACCTTGGCACTCCTTAGATGGAAACTGCACTATTGTAACTTCCCCACTCCTTACTAAATAAATGCCTGCCCTTCCCACGTTGTCCTCCCTCCCCTGCCCCTAGTCCTAGCCATGCCCTCAAGTTCTCCCTGTTGGTCCCAATACCCTAACTCCACCCCTGCGCCCTGAGACCATTAGTCCATGTGGTCTCTCTGCTCCCCTCATCCCCATATAAGACCCAAGTCCATGCCATGTGACTTCCTCTCTGCCTTGGGGATCCAGCCTGTTACCATGTGAATAAAACATCCTCAGAGGTTCCTCACGTGGGGAGCCTTCTTGCCTCCTTTATTGCCACCGTGTTGCGGAAGCTGAGAGCCAGCCGGAGCCATGCGGGGCAGCCCAGAAGGGGCTATGGGAAGTGGAACAGCTGCTCTCCCCAAGAAAGCCCCACAGAGCTCTCTGGGAAGGTCTATGGCTTGCCACACCATCGCAAGAAACTACACAACCGCAACAGGAACCTTGAGAACAAACCTGTGACTCAGCATCTTCCTGATTTGAAGTTCTCTGGAAATAAACCTGCTGTTGACATTTCAGCATGGCTGCTTCCCTCTTGAGTCAGCATAAAGAAACATCACAGCACATAACACTTCCTGGTTGCCTACACGTAGCCTATACAATCTGTATTTCAACATCTCCAACAGACAACTTAAAATCCCAGTATCTGTTAAAAGCCACTTACTTATATTTCTTCATGCACTGATTCACTTTAAGACAGTTTAATCAAAATCAAAAGAGGACAAAAATAAGTAAGTAAATAAATAGATAGATAAAGGTTAAAAAAATTTGGAAGCTCTACAAGCTGGCTCATGTGTCTTTTTAATCAATGGCCTTTCTGAGGGGCTGTCCTTACATCCAATGTGAGTAAACCATTCGTGATGGTGCACACAGTCATTATGGATATGGATGGGGGACATTGACACAGGACTGATTTAAGGTGTGGGTAAAGGGGTTAATTATGCAGCAAAGCACCCTGTCAGTCAGCATTTTCCCAGATTTGCTTTTGCCCAAGTTAACAACTGGCACTGTGGACTTCTTATCTGCATGGCTCCCTTCTACTAAAGAGTAACATCAAAAAGATATATTCCCCAGAAAGGATATGCACAGGAGACACAGAGGGACTATGTGTAGACAGCTCTGAACAAGGAAAGTAACATTCTCCCTAGCATCTTTCCACCTGCCTGTCACAGCAGGAGGCCCGCAACAGGTTATCTGGGTATGCCCGATGGTATGGTAATCAGCCAGATTGATTTTCTCTATAAATATTCTCTGTACTTCTCTCAGTGGGACTGGCCTTGAACTCAACTTATTTTTCCACCACAGATACGATGTGTCAAGCCTCAGATGTACAGACTATAAGGCAAAGCAAGTCAAGGGTCCCTGAGACAGCCATTGTTTACCCACCTTGCGAGAAATGAATGCGCCAAAAAATGGGGAGTCAATTAGGAAGGCTGTACACACAGAAGCTAAAGACAGATCTCTTAATTGAATGATTAATGTATGTAGCAACAAGAGCTGCTTTTCTCCAGGAGGTTTACATTTCAACAAATACATCACTTTGCATAAGGGAAAGCATTGCTGCAGTTTAACTTAGGTAAAATAGCTTTCCATTGTGATAATGGTCATGTCCCATTGCAACTGGTTTATGGAATGAAATAGAAAGCTGAAAATTATGCAGATCATTACTGGCAACGGCACAACAGCTGCTGTCTGACTGGTTTTGACTGAACCTCTGGTTTAGCACATTCTTACTAAATTTAGTTGGGTGTATTTGAGGAAGTCAATTTGTATATTGACTCCACTCTGCTTGTGGAGTCTCAAGAGTGGATCATAACACCTGGAAAACTCTGGTTGCAGACTCTTAATTTCTGCTTTACCAAAAGCTAAGTAGATTGATGAGTTGTTAAATCTATGCCTGATGTGTTGAAGAAATTATCAAATATTTGGAAAAGGTCATAATCAAAGCTTTTCTTGTCAGCTTGAAAAATTAGACAACACAGCAGAGCCACCACATCCTAAAGACAGGTATCTGTCAGGGTAATAACAAATGCATGTTCTTGTATCTGCTAAAAATTAGTGAAGGTGTTGCATCAGACCTCTATATGAAAAGTGCTAAGTATAGAGAATGTCAATAAATACCCAACAGCTTTTGTGTCAATGCAATTTTAAGAAGTTTCCTGCATGCCTGACACATATGTTTACAATAAACCAGCTCTTTACAAAATTGACTGAGCACTATTGAAGTCTTAATTCTAGTTTTTAGATAGAATAGCCTTGAGGCTTAATTCAGTATAATGCATCTGAGTCCCCAAAAGACAGAACCCTGCTCTTTGCTTCATCAAAGAGCTAGCCTGAAGTGAGGAAACAAAGAGAGAGTTACCTGTGGTGTTATGCCAGCATTTTCACCTCCTTATCCAAGGCAATGTTTGCCTGTTCTTGGTCCAGTTTTCTGGTCATGAACTGCAGCCCTATCCCCATTAGAAAAAAAACCCAGACCAAAACATTCCAATAAGGAGAACATCTGTGCATAGCTTTGCCCTATTTTTGTTCAAAACATCATAAGAGTGAGCAGTCATGAATCTAGTTTCAATAAAAACTCCTTGAACATTTAAATAAAGTATGCAAAAGTGGTATTATTAAAAAGACGTGTAAAGACTTGAACGAGAGATTTAGAACTGTTGGTAGGTATTTCAACTACTTCTGTTATAAATCACTGAGATATGGACATGTGGTCCTACATTATTCTTGTAACATGGATTCTTGAAACTTTATTCTAGGCATGTGCAGGTTTGTGCACTTCCACTGTTTTTATCTCCAGCTTTCATATTTATAAGATGTGTTTGCATTTTAAATGATCTGATTTTTCACTTGATGTTTGTTTAGTATTCACTTTGATATTGAAACTTTTGCTATGTCATTTGAGTTATACACACTCCAAGGACTTAAGCCATCACTTTGGTATTTTAAATGTTTAAATCATATGTGAAATATCTCCTTCAAGAAACAGTAGCTGTATTTCAATTTGCTGTAGCTGCCAGGGTATATCAGCCCCGTAAAGAGTACAAAATGTGGGCAAGTCCAAATGGGCAAAAGTAATTTGTTTGGAATGTAATCAAATGGAAAAGAAAGAAAACACTGTAAGTGTTAGTTATTACAAAAGTATAAATTGAGGTAAGTGGTTTTTACACTTATAATTGGAACTTCCCATTGTGATACACAGTAATTTCACAGCTTTCATCTTCTAAAGGACAGCACTTTAATTACTTTGTGTTTTTAGACTTCATCACATAGAATACATAATATCCTATGTATGAATATGGTGTAATTATTACGCTGTGTCTATCTCCTCTTAAAGAACGTATTAACAGGAAGCCTCAAATCATGGTACTTTCGTAGACTAGACTGATTTGGCCGGTATGTCACACAGAAAAATTCTTTCTTTAAACTTTGTGTTTACATTCTCTCTTATGTCCCTATATAATCCTACAGTATCTCCTAGCTATTTCCTTTTCCAGCCTTGTCCACTAAGCTCAGCTTTTCACTCAGTGGGAATCCCAGCTGAGTCTTCCTCTCCCTTTCCCAGTTCTCTGTCACACACACATTTATCCCACTAGTGATCATCACAAAAATTATGTGAATTTATGAGGCTTCAGTGAAATTTGGTAGAACCAAGTTAGGTGGTTCATTTTATTAAAAGGAAGACAAGTAAGTGAGAAGAGACAGACAAATGGACAATGTAATTACAGAAGCCATGTTTGTTTGGGAAATAAAGATACAAGGCTCATAATTTTAAAGACTACAGCAAGCAGAGTTTTGAAGGCATATAAATGATATTTGAAGGCATATAAATGATATCTCAGTGTAGCCCACTTTCCTTTGGTGAAAGATTTTCAGTACAAGAAAAGAATGCTGACAAGACACAAATACTCTTTTAGAGAGATTGCTGATAGCAAGTACACCACTTCTCCAGCATCAGCTGATACAATAGGAGCTATGCCTCAGGGTACTAATTCATTTATTAAACCTTAGCAGTTTATCTATAACAACTGATTTGATACTTTATGAGCAAAATAAATAGCAAAGATACTTTCTGAAATTTGTGTTTATTGTTCAGTTCCAGGCAATAAAAGCTGAGTTGAGGAAGAATAAAGTCTTGTTTCATTAGTGGGAACTTTTTTTTATTTTCTATGGCAGATAGATAAAAATAATCAATTTGCTTTCATCATTTTCATTTAACAGAGATACTGGAACTTGAAAGTGGAAGATTGTTGCGGTGCGGTATCTGC
>WEIT01001818.1:0-15197 GCA_013389985.1 Dryoscopus gambensis | reverse complement strand
AGGGGGGAGAGAGTTTCAAGAAGAGGGACTGAAAATGCTGATATTACTTTGATAGTCCCAAAAAACTCTGTAAATGCTTCCCTGGCTCTTGCTGCTGCTGGCCTACGCTGAAATTCTCCCCCACAGGATCAGGCCTGCTGTATATTGTCTCTTTCATTCAGGGAACTCAAAGTCCTTTAAAAGACATCAGTTTCAAGGCCCATTAAAATCAGCGTGCATCTTTTCCACTAATGTCAAGAGGCTTTTAATCAGACTTTAAATTACTCCCCAGCTTCAACTGAGTTGTGAGCTGTTTCTTTCCCACAAATACAGTTTCCCTGCTTGAATCTCATTTCCTGCCTCTCCTTCTAATCACATTTTTAGGGCCCTTCTGTTGTTTCTCTCTCCGTACATTTTATTTTGCAACACTTCCCACCACAGTGTCAGCTACAAGGTCTGCTCTTTCTTCCAGATCATTAACAAAGGCACTGAGAATAATCTCAGGTGAAAACTGCCCAAGATATCCTGTAGCCATACTGTAAGGAATGACCTGCATTCCTCTGTTCCCTACAGGATTATACAGGTTCTCAAAATTCCTCACTGTTATTAGCTCATCAAGCTCATTCAGGTACCTTCTCTCTCTCCACAGAAAGATCTGCTGTGTACACAGAAACACACATACATAGCTGTATCTATATCATATTCAAGAAATGAGAAAATGTAAGGAAATTATGTATGGCAGAGCTACATAAAATTAATTTTTTCAGCTGAATCCAAACCACAGCTCTGTGCCAGCTACCATGAAGAAAATTAATTCTATCCCAGCCAAAACCAGGGTGGTACTGCAGGTGGAGAATGTCCTCTCTCTGTATGGTATTTATATACTTTAGTCAGATAAGAAATCACATTATTATTTGCCACATTCCGCAGATAAACTCTCTATGGTACAGATAAAACACTGCACTTTATTTTGTTAATTATTTCTTTGAGTGGAAGAAATGTATCTGTTATTTTGCTGAGGCATATCAGTGCAAGTGACCCTCAGAGTACCCTAACATCAGGGAACAAATGGCACCAGATAGGTCTGGTGGAACAGAGATGGTGTTTTGGAGGCCGTGTGCATGTGTGTATGAACTGCCATGTGGATACAGGCACAGAGGGGGCTCTGCAGGGGTCAGCAGCATAAACTGGATTACACCAAGGATCCTTCACCTGTACTTCTGGAGTATGAGCCAGCCTGGTGTAAATAACTGCTGTGTTCAGTTTCTGATCAGCTGTGTCTGCTCTGAGCTGAGAGCAATATCTCCTCACTAACTCTGCCCTCTTTATTCAGTCAGTCCTGCAAGAACTTTCTGCATACCATCAGAAAAGGGTAAATTTGGATTTAATCTCCACTATCCACTTCATCCATTTCTAATTTAGTTATATGGCTATTACATGGGTTGTGTAAGTAAATGGCAGTAAAGTATTCCTGCCATGTAATTATATTTTAAAATCCAAGTAATAGCACTTACTTTTATTAGCAAAAACAATTATCATGCCTCCTATCATAGTCTCAGATAAAGAAATTCCTCGTAATGATCTTGTAATGACAGTCTTACATCCATGTCATATTGACATGAATAATAGATTTAATGTTAAAGGAAAAATGATTAACTGTTTCTTCATTAAAGGAGCAAGAATTTCTATGCATCCCTGTACTTACACTCAGGTATCTTGTCTCAGTAGCTGGGAAATATATTAGAATAATATAATGATTATGAAATTCCAGGTTTTAGCCTTTTAAACAATAGAAGTCCAGAAGTGGATTTAAAAAAAAAAAAAATAGCTGAGCTAATAAGGATTCAAGGCAGATTTATAGAAATTTTACAGAAGTAGAGACATTGAGTTAACTCCTGGGAAACTGGTATGTCTAGACTCATGAAAGGCTGCTGGGATCCCAAAAGCAGCAGAAATGTGCCAATAAGGGCTTCCTGGCATCTAATGAGCCCTGCCTCCCTGCGCACTTAATTAATGCTGGCACAGCTCTGGTTATGCAGCTTGTGGTGGCAGAGCCAGCTTCCCCAGCAGGGTTTTAGGAACCTTAGTGGCAGAATCACCTGTCCCACATCGCCTTGTTCTTGGAGTCAGAGCCAGGGGATGTGTTGCACAACACTGCTTGCATGGAGCTTGTCACGCAAAAAGGCAGAATCTGATCCTGACGTAAGGGATGCAAGGGGAGACCAAACTCTGCTCTTTAAAAAAGCATGCTTCAGAGACAGCAATGACAAATAAACGATGAAGCCCAAGTTTGGAGTTCCAGCTTAGACCACCACTATAGGATATCTGCAGAGGACATGAAAACCTTACACAGTTTACAGGACACCCCTTACACAGTGTTTAGGACACCCCTAGCTTCTGAGACACGAGCTGGTTGCCAGAGCAGTTGCTCTAGGAGCCTTACATGGCACGAAATTTAGTTATAGCTCCCCAAAGAGACACCACTGGAAATGACCTGGACAATCTTCCTGAAGAGCAAATGCTGATGTCAGAGTACCATGAGCTAATTTGGTGTGTAACAATCAAAACTTGGATTCATCCCTTTGGACAACAGAACTGAAGTTAGTATTACTCGGATTCCAGCTCAAGAAGAGATATTAATCTCATGTGTAGCTATCAAGATTAACTGCAAATTAGTGAATGACATAAAAATGCTTTGTTCCAAAATTGTATCCTGGGCAGTATCAAAAGCCATGTGGGCACCAGGTCAAGGGACGTGATTCTATTCCACTCTGCGCTGGTGAGACGCCAGCTGCAGTGCTGCATGCAGCTCTGGGGTCCCCAGCTCACTTAATTTCATCATTAGAATTGTTCTCATAATGACACTTGAAAAAGCTGTAAGATATAATCACTTTTTTATTAGAACTGCATATATGCAAAGTGCATTCACTGTTGTGGGACAAAGAATTGTATTATTGTAAGTGCATAAAGTACAATATTGAAATATTTTTCCATACATTTTTTTTCACTTAGCTGTTTCATTTAAGATATAGCGTTAAGATTTACAGGAAGGAGTGCAATATATCCATATACTGCACAGTGTAGAGCTGTTTTAATACATTTTACCAATATCTCAGTAATAAAGCTTAGTGTGCGGCTAACATTTTTGATTGATTTTTCCTCATCTGAAGTAAAAGGTGAAATCCCATCCAGCAAAGCTCCCACTGCAATCTATGCAATGCATTTTTGACTCCCTCCCTGATGTGCTTGCTTAGTCAGTCAGCTCTCAGTGTCAGTGGAAGTTTGCCTGCTTGCATGCTGGGAAAGAAAGTAGGAAAATCTTCAAGATATGGCCTCGGGTTATCAGCAGTGAAGTCTCTGCAGTACGTTTGTGCCTCTGAACTCTAATTATCCTGAAGCTAAGCAAAGTTCACAGATCTGGCACTGGAGCTGAGCCAAGTCTAGTAGTCCTAACCTTAGCAAAGTTCTTGCTGAGGCACGGGAGTTCCACTGGATTAAAAATTTCAGGGTCTGGCCTGCTCTCTTTTAACTTTGTGTGTGTTCACTCACCGGCGCTCAGGAAGGTGAGGTCTGTAAGATCTCAGTCCCCTCGCGGAGCTTCGGTTAAAATAAAATTGAACAGCTCCTGTGGCTTGAAATATGGGACATAATTTGAGAGATGCTTTTGAATTATTTTTTGAAACAAGGTAGCCCAGCACTGCAAAGATGTGGAAACCATCAAATGAGAGCTATTTGAGAAAAGCTGCTTTCCTCACACTGTTTGGTTTTAGATTTGAATGCTTGTTTTTGAAAAACTAATGAGGTTAATCATGTCCAGATCCTGGGATCACATCCTCCTCGAAAGAAGAAATCAACTGGTGATGAGTTCTTCTTCCTAGGGACAACTGCTTAAATAGGCTTTACTCAGTGTTACTTTAGTAAGTTTGTTAAATGCAAAATGTGGGAAACAGATTTACTGTTCCTCATGGAGGATGAGGACACCAGTATTAAAAAGCAGAACAACTGGAAATCTTTTAAATTTTGAAGAAATATGAGTTGTGCTCTCATTTCTCTGACAGGAACCATCTTTTTCTTGGTTTTGCTTTGGGATTTTCTAAAAAATATAGTTAGATTAAAAACATTTTCCTAAGGGACACAATACTCTCACAAGATTAAAAACTTCTGCACATCTTTTGAAATTATCTATTTAGAACCCTGTATTACCCCAATTCACTTTTCATCATTTCCACATCCAAAAATGTGTATTTAACAGTCTCCTGCAGTCCTTCTCCCTGTTTTATACATTACCACCAAGGCTCAGGGGTGTGTACTTTCTTGTTAACTAGACTTTGATTGCATTCTTCCATCTCTCTCTTGATTTCTGCCTGTCAGAGACATATCTGCCATCTTTATCTGTGAGTGCTGTCACCTGAGATTTTCTGTAGCTCACATTGTATTTTATGCTTTTGTTGTCTCTATTTTATTCTTTGACCTCTTGAAATATTTTCTTTTTGTACACCATGAATTCTTGTGGCAGTTTCAAATGAAGAGTTTTGCCACTTCAGCATATTATAATTTCTTGCTCGAATGCTGGTAGCTTTTCTTTTATTTTCTATTGCTTTCCAAACCCCTTGAGATATTTCTTAAGTCCTTTATATGAGTTATCCTCACGTCGTTGCTCTTCTTCTTATTACTTGGCCAAACACCTTTTCAAAATGCTGCCCAACTTTCCATTCAGAACTGAAGTGCAGGTGGCTCAGAGCTCCTCAGACACTGAAAAGATCATTCTTAGAGTAGCAAGAAACTAAATTTTCTCTCATTCTTGTTGCTGTAAAATAGAAAGGAGAATTGTTTTTCATTTTAATTGTAAAGGGCTCAGTCACAGTGATCAGTGTCATTTGTAAGCTCACACTGTGGCAAACAGTAGAGGTCATGGATACCAAACCTTCAGCCTGTTTAAGTGTTAAACAGTTTGAAAAGTGACAGAAGTGTGCAAACAGTATTTTTACCTGTCTTCTCTACATCCAAACATATATTCATTTAAACTTTTCCACAGTCCTCAAAACATCAGGCAAAATTGTATGATTTAGATGAAAATCCATTCTCATAAGTCAGAACAAGTTATAGTTATAATGTTGGTACCTAAAAATAACAAAAAAATCCAGCCTGTCTTCTGTCGTTTTCAGCATTTTATCCCACACATTGGATTTTGTTGTCATTCTTTGTAGAGACCTGCTGGATCTGGCTTGTGAAATTAATGAGAACCAGGTTATGCATTGCATATTTACAACTCTAAAATGTTATTCTCGATAAATAAATATTCTTGATATAATAGAGCAAATGTAAACCAAAAAAATCCACAAGAAAAATAGTAGAGCAGATTCAACCCAGCTATGCCTCTGGTCTAGTATTTCACTATTGAATGATACATATTCATATTTTTTATATGATACCTTTAAATTTTACAAGCAATTTAATGAGATGTGTACATGGCACACCCTCAGATATTTTCTGATAAGATGCTGTTTACAAAAGCATGAGACTTTACTGATTTTAATCGTTAGCCATAATCTGATTTATGATTCAGCTGAAATGACCCATCTGTTTCTGAGATAAAAGAAATGCAAAACAAAAGAAAACATAAAATAAAATAAAACTCTTACATCAGCTTTAATAAAGAAATGCTTTATCTTTTGTAGGGTGCATTCTGGAGATAGTGAAAGAATCCTGAATGCCTGTGAAAATTAACCCAAAGCTGGTATGTTATCCTGAAATCTCTCTTTTCCTGTGTTTGCATTTGATGTTTTTCACATAACTACATTAAAGCTTCAATACATTAGGAAGCTGCTACAGATCTAAACCACGGGAGGTAAACCAAGCTGTATCTGCTCTTGTAACCCTCCTCTGGCAGGAGCTGCAGAAATGCTGAGGAAAGGGAATCTGTACTCACGCAACATGACAAAGATGGGTGAAGAGGAGTCAGGGAAAGGTTGGAAGTAGAGGTTAGATTTTGCTGAAAGAATGGCACACAAGGCAGCACACCACACATGCAATCTGCATCTGCTTTGGGAGTCCATGCTCCCACTGCAGTCAATGAGAGCTCAGTTCTCTTGACCACAACTCAGTTTTCTGCCATTACTCATTCCCCTGAGACATCCTTGTTAGGCTTTCAACCATGCCCAGTACCTGAATCTACATGGTAGATCCATGTCCTCCTAGAGAGGCAACTAAATGCCAATGATGGATATCCTAGAGCATGTCAAATGGCCTAGATGAAAACTTTTTCATTTGAAAACTATCTTTCCTTATTAGCAACTGGAATGTTGAGATCTGCTCAGCTTGTTAGGCAAAAGAGCTCAGATTTAACTGCCAAAATGTAGACACATAGCACCTTGTGAATCCTGCAGGTTACCCATGATCATAAAATGGGATATCCATAAGGGATCAGAGACTCCCGTCTTTCTGGAGCAGGAGCTCTGTAATGTGTCTGAAATTGCATTAGGTGCCTGTCTTTAAATAATTTAATGGAGCATCTGCCCCATTCCTGGGCATCTGCCTTCAAATCAGCTATATTCACCCCCAGGCCTCACTGGTTAGATCCCCACAGGCTGTAATGAAACCCTCCTTGCTCAAATCTGACCACCAACACATGCATGCAGCAGGCCAGGTGGCTTAGTCTTTCCAGGACTCTCATCCTAGAAAACATATGTGAATGCTGACTTTGGTGCCGTTTGAGAAGCCCTGAGGTAACCGGGAGGCTGAGAGGGGCATGTACATGAACACAGGGTGCATCTTCTCACTGGTGTGTGCATTAGAGGATCATAGGGAGAAGCACAGGTGTAAATAAAGCTGAAGACCTTGTATCTCAAAAAAGAGATGGATCTAAATGGGCGACCTGCGTTTCAGAAGAGGGGGTGTGCCTGTAGCCCACACTTGCTGAAAACAGGTGTGTGCACAGCTCACTGTGTGTACTGGCATATTGAAAGGTGTTTAGATAGGTACAGTTTTATGAACATCTTATAAGTTTCTAAAATTCTGATTCATCTGTTACATTGCTGTTATTGATCTCTAATGCCTACTTCACTGTTTGTGAGTTAATTAGATGCTATTAACAGATAAAAACTTCTTTAAACCTGATTCTGTTTAAATTGCCTGAATTGAGCAGCTTTTCCTTGGTGCGCAAACTCCTGGAGGGGCATGATACTGGTCTAAAGGACAAAACATTGTTCCAGTGTGCATATTTATTCCATAGAAGAGATGCTCAGATTTTCATTGTTTCCTGTATAAGTTAATTGTCTGCAGCAGAAGAATGCAAAGGTGTAAAAATAGAGTTCTCGAACTATGGGAAACAAATGAAAAGATTTTTGTGGGGCTTTAATTCGGTCTCTTTTTAATTATTTTACAGTGTAATGATAGAGTCTTTAATTATCTTAAAGATTGTCTGGAATACAGAGAGGTAGTTATTCCACTTGTTTCTCAAAACTGTGTTTCCTCCTAAGAGAATCTAAATCAAGATTCCTAAAAAGCTCATAACCTACCTCTGTGAACTGGCAGTGTAAACATCTCAGTGACATGGGGGCTGGGTCAAAGTGTAAATCCAGACAGCATCAATAACATTTTGGGAAGGAAATCTCTTCCTCATCTGAAAACCTGCAAGTAGAGCTCTGCGTTCACACAGAACACTGAAGGGCCATTTGTGCGCTCAGTCTTTTATGATAAAGGACTTACCCCTATCTTTTCATTTTGAATTCCCACACTGTTCTTTGTCCTTACTGTACCTGGTGGTGACATTCTCATCAGGGAGCAGAAGATTAGAGGCAGAACATATGTCACATTTTACGTTAATAGCTGAGGTCTCTTTAAACAAAGCTGATATATATGACTTTATGTCTGCCTTTGCCTTTGCTTCATACAGTGCAAAAATATCCAGGATACCTATGGAGCTTTGCTGTGTGTAAGAACTCTGTGATCTGTCAAAATAAATGCAGAGGAATTGTGCAAGCTTCTGAAGGATAAGTCAGAGCTCTTCTGAGAGCTGTTTTGTTTCTAACCCCTTGATAATTCCCACAGTGGTTACAAAAATACCTAAATGAATGAGAGCTATACTGAGACGCTTCAGTATTAGCTGTGGAAAGTGTAGATTTAATCCAGGAATAAGTGGTACCAACCTCTATAGGATTTAGGGGTTCTGTAAAGGACATCAGCTAATCTATGAATAACTCCACAGGAATCACATTCTAGATAGCCTTCAGGGAATCAACTGAATTGGCTCTTATTCCATTCAAACTGAAATTCTGACAGAGCCATATGAACCCTAGAAGCAGAAAGGATTTTTAAAGAAATAGAAAAAGGAACCACAGGTTAGCTGCTTCATGCTTACATTTCCAGCTTCCTGTCATGTAGCTGCTGCACTTCTCCTAGGAAGGGAAAAGGGGAAGGAAAAGAGGGCACAGGGAAGCTCTCTGGAACAGAAGCCAAAACACCATTAGACTTTTTGAGATGCCTTGACTCCCCGATGGACTCTGATGGCAGATATGGAAAAGAGTACATCACCATTACCCTGACCTTCTGTTGTGTTGAATAGAGTGATCTTGAAAAGTCTTTCAACAAGACACCCTGTTGGCTGTTTCTTGCCTGGAGAGATCATGGTTTCTATGAGAAAAACTATAAACCTGTCAAATTTCAGATGCAGGAATCCTGGAGACATATGATGGGAATTAAATAACATTCCTGCTTCTCTCACTGGATGCTTGTGTTAATAGAGTCTGTTTGCTATGTGAAATGTGAATTATAAAATGAGAGATGCCAAGTAAATTCTTTTTTTCTTCCTTTTGTTTTTTTCTTTTTCCCCAAGGTGGAAATACAAGATTAGCAGAAGGATGTAAATTTGCTTCATTTGTAAATAGTGATTTCTTGGTTGATATTACCTAGTTCCTGCCTGTGGGAGACAACACTGGTGTGTTTTAGGGGTTTTTTTTTCAGTCGTTGTTCACATGCTGTACAATATTTTGTTGATGAAAATCTCAGAGCGTGTTGTACTTGGAGAAGACTTGGCATTAACATACTTCTGCATGCTGACACTACCTCATCTAAGGATATCCATTTCTAAAAAAGAAGGCTGTTTGAATCTATAGTCAATCAAGAAAATGAACACGTGCATTTAACAAGCAGTGGGAGGATGTTTAATCTACAGTGAAGAAATATAATTTTCAGTCATTTAAAGCCATACATCTGTTCTGTTCAGCTATGAAGGACTGTTCTCTTCCTACTTAATATGAAGTCAGGAGTGTAAAGTCTGAAGTCTTTTGGCATATATATTGTAAAATCAGAATTGAGGGAAAAAAACATTCAGGGTCTCTTATGCCATAGCCACAATCTTCCCAAAATGCATCATGGTCAATTCCAAAAGGACCATTTTGTGCAAAATTTATAGTTGTAGATACATTTGCAGTACAGCAGATGCTTAATGAGAAAAAACCCCTTTGTCTAACAAATTTCTCCAAAGCAGTGGGCTCAGTGCAGGATTGCTGGTGTCACTGATCCTAATGGTAGTGGAAGAAGTTCACTATAAGACTCCTGCTTTTTTTTTTCATGGAAGAGAGCAGTAGTTATGACCTCAGTTTAGAGACAGGAATCTTCAGATGGCAACATTTGCTGAAAGAGATTTTGAAGAATTACTTTCATTTTTCTAACATCATAAAAAATATATTTGAAATAAGAGTTTGCATTGCCAGTGTCCTATCGTCTGCTTTGCCTTGGTTCACAGAATCACAGAGTTTTTAGGGTTGGAAGAGACCTCTGGAGGTCATCAAGCCAAACCCCCCTGCCAAGGCAGTGTCACTTAGAGCAGGTTCTGAAGGAATGTGTCCAGGTGGGTTTTGAACCCATCTCTGGAGAGGAAGACTCCATGATCTCCCTGAGCAGCCTGTTCCAGTGCTCTGCCACCCTCAAAAGCTGCCTCAGCAACTGTGGGTACATTCCCTAAGGGCCTGTGGATTTATGGCTGTCAAGTATGTTTGTCCAACCCCTAACCCAGCCCTCAATGACCAAGGGAAGTCTTCCTTTGTCCAACCTTCCTCTCTTACCTCCGAGGTTCGGGATTCCTGAGGGCCAGCCTGAGCAGCAAAGTTTGAGGCAAAGAAGGCATTTAGTAATTCTGACTTCTCTGTGTTTTCCATCACAAGGACACACATCTGATTCAGCAGCGGCCTCACATTTCCCCTAATCTAGGTTAACTTCAGTCCCATTTTCTCTTCTTCTTTACCTGCAATGGCACAGGGTGATGGGGAATGGTGACTGCAGTCAGTTAATCACAAGCTGTCTCTGCTGCTCCTTCCTGCCCAGGGTGAGGACTCCTCACACTCTTCCCCTGCTTCAGTCTGGTGTCCCTCCCATGGGAGACAGTCCTCCATGAACTTCTCCAATATAAGTCCCTCCCACGGATGGCAGTTCCTCGCAAGCTGCTCCGGTATGAGTCCCTCCCACATGGTGCAGTCCTTCAGGAACCAGCTGCTCCAGCATGAGTCCCCCATGGGGTCACAGGTCCTGCCAGCAAACCTGCTCCAACCTGGGCTTCCCAAAGGGTTTCAGCCTCCTTCAAGCATCCACCTGCTCTGGCATGGGATCCCCCATGGGCTGCAGGGACACAGGTGCCTCACCATGGGCTGCACCATGGGCTGCGGCAGAATCTCAGTCCCAGTGTTGGAGCACCTCCTGCCCCTCCTTGTCCACTGGCCTTAGAGTCTGAAGAGCTGTTTCACTCACATATTCTCAATCCTCTCCAGCTGCAGTTTCATAACATTCCCTGTCCCCACTCCCTCTTTTTAAATATGCTCTCCCAGAGGTACTACTGCCATCACTGATGGACTCAGCCTCAGCCAGCAGCAGGTCCATCCTGGAACCAGCTGGCATTGGCTGTCAGACATGATGGAAGCTTCTGGAAGCTTCTCAGAGAAGCCACCCTGCAGCCCCCTGCTACCAAACCCTTGCCACGCAAACCCAACACAAAAGATATCTTTCTCCTCGTGTTCCATTATGAAGAAAGTTAATCGTAGGTTACATGGGTAGCAGAAAGAAGAAAACCTGTTTATTGCATGACAGATTAGAGCAGGAAACATTCATAGTAAATTCGTAACTGTTGTATGTCCTGATTAGAAAAACTGGAGAAAATTAATTTAGAGCAATCATTTCTAGCAACAGACAAGGCACAGTTCTGCCTTAGCAGGACAGCTGGCAGCTGGGAGTATGTCAGTAATTCAGTGCCAGTCTGTAACAGCTTTCTTTCATTGAAATAGAGGTGTCAAAACCAAACTGGATTTGCAATAGGGAATGCAAAATATGAGCATGTCATTGTCTCTGTCGGCATCACAAATGGAAATGTGGATGTCCTTCCCGGTTATTGTTGATTTCTTTTTTCATCACTGAAGTCTTTGTCAGGATAGAAACCATTTTAGCAATCCTCTCTGGAGGCATCTCTCCAAAATCTCAGTTCTTCTACCTGCCAGACCCTATATCTCTCTGCTCAAGATGATGCCCATCTTCTGGTGTTTGTTATTTCAGGCCTTCTTTATCTCACACTGTGGAATTCTTTTCCACCATTCATTGGTGCCATTTTCTGCCCATAATTTCAACACCTCATCTTTCTCCCTCTTTAATTGATTTGCAGTACCAATAAAAAAGATGTCTTTTTGTAAGCTAATCAAATGGCAGTACTAGTTTTTCTCCAGCAGATAAACATGGTCATTTTTTGTTCTTTGAGAATCGCATAGTGTGTTTCAGGGTTAAAGACTTCTTCTTACATGTATTATCTTTCATCAATCAACTGAAATTTCCATTGGCCTCTGCTGTACCCACTCCATCAGTTAGGGGTTTTTTTATATCTCCATGGAGATTTTTTCATAATATTGTATATAATGAATCAGTCTAAGGAATTTTAAAGTCAAGAAAAGAACTACCAAATGGATTTCTTCCATAAAACGGCGGTAGTGGCAAAGGTGTAGGTCTTTAGAAGGCATGTGATTTGACAAGAAAAAGGTAGGAGGTTAATTATTTCTATTCATTAAATCCATTAGAAATCATTTATGAATAATATTCATACGCTTACAGAATCATAGAATGGTTTGAGTTGGAAGGGACACTAAAGATCATCCAGTTCCAACCCCCTGCCATGGTCAGAGACACCTTCCACTAGACCAGGTTGCTTCAAGCCCCATCCAGCCTAACCTGGAACACTTTCAGGGATGGGGCATCCATGACTGTTCCAGTGCTTCACCACCCTCCTAGGGAGGGTGTGCATAAGTGTTGCATTTTGTAAAGAAGCAAAGCATAAGCCTGTGTTTATATCCAGATTTGTACAGTGGACAAATGCAAAGGTACATCCAACGTTATGCACATTAAGTCCTTTAGAAGATTATCAATCCAGTTTAAATCCTCTTTCATCAGGGTTTTTACTCAATTTTTCGTCTCTGGATTTATGTAAATGTAATAGTGAGTGGGGTTTTTTTTGGAGCTGATGAAGACTGCCTTAAGCTGAACAGAATTAACTGTATGGTCACTGGGCACAAATTTCATCTCAAAATTAACAATGTTTTACTTATGTTTTTCTTATGAAAGGTAGAATGTTAATTTTTCTAGTTTCTAGTTTCTCCACTTCTTAACTGTATATGGGAGATGACCTCTAGCAGCTCTGTCATCAACTAAAGTTATTTAATTAAATAGTGGTTATCCATTTGATTCTTTAATAAGCAAAAAATTTGTCATGGGTAAAGTAATTCCTTGTTGAATGGAGAGTAAGTATTTTATGTAAATGTATTTAATATATACAGAGTACATAGCATGTTTTTGTTTTAAACAGAAAACAGAAGAAGAAAAATAAGAATCAAGGAAAGAACTGAAATATCTGAATAACTGAAAAGAAACTGAGTTTTGAGTCAAGTTTCTAAGCATTTCATAAATGAATAAGAGGAAATTATGTAATTCACCATATCATTGCCAGATATAAAAGAGATTCAGGGTAGATCAGTATGTCCTGGTGTGGCCATTGCTGGCCTAAAGAGAAGGTTGCATTTCGCACTTAGCTGAGCAAGTGTTGCCACTCCTTGTCGTTTTCTAGTTTTTAATCTGCCTCATGCTCAGCAACTATAGAGAGAATCACAAAATTCTGAACACTGTGAGTGAACAATGTGACCAGATGCAATGGTCACAAGACCTAAGCATTAGTGACAACTGCATTTATTTGAAAACCAATTCAGACCAACTAAATCTGACCATTTCATTTGAGTCAAGCCTAAATACTCCCCTAAAATCCTAAACTAAACTGACTATGGGGCATCTCTGAGTAATTTTCAACTTTTCTTTGTAAAAAAAATGGCACCCCAGCATCACACTCCAAGCCTGCCACTCCCTGGCTGGTTTTGCACCACTCACTGACAAAGCCTCAGCGTGGTGATCTCCTTGCACACTCAAAAGGGAATGCAATGATAATTTGCTTCTGGCAATATGCATTGCTTTACTGTTTAATTTCCATGGATTTTTCCTTTAAATTACACCCCCAAATTCTTCTTTTCTTTAAAAACTAAGATTTAAATGTAAACATAAAGGGTATCTCTCCATTTGTTAAAAACACTGCAGAATACCTGGAGGGTGTGTTGCCGCAGGCAGCTAATGAGCCAGTTCTTTGGTACAGATATGCATAGCTGACTGTAAATTATGGCACAGAATAGAAGAAATTCAGGACTAAAGGTGAATGGTGTATCCAGGCAGGACATGGGCGTTTTTTTTAGGTCTAATAAGATCAATGAAACATGTTATTTTGGACCTACTCTACTGTGCCCCTAGACAGAGGCTACCACTTCCAGTAAGAGGGTGATGCTTTTGAAACAAGCTTGCATGATTTACAGCTGCAGATCAAGAGAACAAGTTGACTCAAATTTTACATTTCTCCTTGCTCTTCTTCCCTCTGCTTCTTATCTGGAGCTTCAGAAATGGGTTGCTCTGGCTCAGCTGGTATTGTAGAAGACCAACAGAAAGGTCCCACTGCATGGGGCAATTTAAGGAGATATCACATACCATGTAAACAAATAATGCTGTGCAATCCCATAGCTCCTGCTGGACTTGAAATGGATATTGCAGTTATCCTCAACCTCTTTGGCAGCTCCTCATTTAATTAGAAAACAAACTCTTCTGTTTTCACCCCCTTGACATTGTTACAATAAGGTTTGATTTTCACAGATGTAGCTGGGAATAGAGTTTAATTTAAATTGATTATTCCCATTATGTTTTTAGTAGCAAAAAGAAGCTCTTTGGTGCTTCTTTCTCTTAGTTTTTTCTTAAGGAATTTAAATAAATGGATCTTAATACTTTTCTCAGGTATTCAGAGAGACTAAATTCTTAAATCTTAGACTGATGTGTGATTTTTTCTTCACGTAGTTCAACTGCATGGAACCAATTGTTAACAAAAATGTGCTTCATGAACTCACAAGAGTTTTAAAGAGTTTTAGTGTTTAAAATATTCTGTAGTTGCTGGACTAAACCCAGCAACATCAAGTGGAGAGTAAGTGAAAAGGCATCTCCAGCTTCACCAAGTGAAATAATTTTTTTCTGATGTCTTGCTAGAAATAACGGACTAAAATATATTTTGTATGTGCTTTTCTGAATACATTCAAAAACAGTGAAGTAGTTTCTATTCAGATGTGTGCTAAAAACATGCAGAGAGGCTTTTATTAATGTTTAATTGATAATTTGCTGTCAATTAAGATTTTAATGAGAGCTGAATATAAAATACATTGCATGACCCTAAATAGGTTTTCCTTCCATAAATAGTCTTTTCACTGGGATTTTTGAGGCTGAAGAATGTTGCGGTGACCCAGCCCATTGGGGGCTGTGGCAGGGGGTCCTCCCCCAGGCTTGAGAGGCAGGCTTCTCCTAAGGACATTATGTACCCCAGTTCTGTTCCTTTGATTGATCTGTTGCTTCTCCCTGCCCCCTTTTATTCCTTACATGTATGTTTTCCCTTCCCTGCTTCCCCGTTTGCCCTTGTACCTCAGTCCCTCCCTTGCGGTATTCCTATTGGTCCCCTTGCCATAACCCCGTCTCTGTACCGCCCCTGCACCCCAACACCCTCGATCCCGATGCTCTGCCCGCCCTGTGAACCTCCTATATAAACCCCAGATCCTTCCTCCTTCTTGTNCAGGAAGCCACCCAGAAAATGGACACTCTAAGAACGGGGCAGAACAGGGGCC
>WEIT01001814.1:43692-135915 GCA_013389985.1 Dryoscopus gambensis | reverse complement strand
GCTGATATGCAAATGGACATAACCTATAAAAGTGTGAAGAACTTGTGACTCGTCATCCATCTTGGGGTCCATTTCGGAAGTGGCCTCTGGCTCCCCAGGGTGTACCTTTGAAGGCCTTTCAAATAAATACCTACCTTCATTCCCTTACTCCTGTCTAGTCTCTGTTTCTAGGTAGCAGGATAAGGCATCATAGGTCTTGGGTGTTCCCCACCAGAGAGCCTGGAGACCATGTGCTGCTAGAAACAGGAACAAATCCCATCAGATTCCCCAGCACTGTGCTGTGGGAGCCTCCCCTGTTGAATTCTACTGCCAGGTTGATGTTTTCTTCTGTGTCTTCTTTCTGTGTCCTGCTGTGGATTCACCTTCTTATCAGGCCCTGTAAAATTATCCTTTCCAGGAAAAGTCTTGATTCCTTCCTTTCTGTGTACCAGGATCATAACTATACCCATTATACGTAATGTGATTTGTACAGGAGAGCTGAAAAATGTTCTTTTAAAGAGCTTGAGGCAGATAGTCTGCTCAGAGCTTGTTCCTGGTTTAATTTCTCAAAGATAAAAAGTGCTGTTCCTTACTATAATGAGACAGAAAATTTACTCATATAGGAAAAAGGATTCTCCAAGACAGTCTGCCTTCCTTTTATAGCTACCTTCTAGCTGTGCATGGGATTCATCACAACCCCTTCTTTTTCCCATGTGTTCCCTGCAAGCATAGTCTCTTCCTTCAGTCAGGTATTTCTTTTCTGTATGTGATTGTTCCCTCTGAAGTCCACAAAACTCAAATATTTGTAGAGTCACCTCAGGCCTTATATTGTCTTTCTCAAGCCAGTGGCATTACAGGCTCTAAAAACATGAGAAATATATTCTCCTTTTGATATTATGAAATGCCAGCACATAATTTCTAAATGTGTGACTCCTACAATAAATGTAGTGGGGTTTTGGGGTTTGGATTTTTGGGTTTGGGGTTTTTTTTGGCAGAAAATACAAAACTTGCTTGACTTTTAGTGCCTTGGAAGGGCATTAGGCTGCAGGACATAGCTATCAAATATGAGCTGGTACAGATCAATTTGTGCCTTTCTTACTATTCAAGACTGTGCCCTTTTTTCCCTGGAAGCCGTTTTCAACTGAAAATGGATCGTGCAGAACAAGTAATAGTTCAGGCAAACATTTTTACTGCCTAATAACCTTCCCTAGCACCCTTCAAGAGCAAAAAGAGAAAATCTTCATAAAACTTGAATGTAAGTTGTATGACAAGCATGAAGGAGAGAACATAAAGACATGATTTAGCTACAGCCTCTTCTCTCTTGGAATTGTCAGCCCTTGATAAAGAGACACAAGTACTATCTCCAAGCTGCAGAGCAAGAGAAGATAAAGTATGTTGTCCACAATCTCGTAAGTCAGTGATAAGAACATAAATAGACCCCAGGTCTCTTAGGAATGCTTTCCTTGAGAAAGAGCCAGAGGACTGAACGCTGTTGCCTCTAGGGGCTCTCCTGTGATTGCCTCCATACCTTAGAACTACATCCTTATCTTCTGCTTACACTTCAGTGTTTTCTGCAAGTTTATTTTATTTAAAAACATTTTCTACTGTTTAGTGCTTTATAGATGGGAGGGAGGGATCTTCATTATCTGCCCTTCTTTACCTATGAATGCAATGGCAAATTTCTTGCATGTGGACCACTGAGAGAGTTTTGAAAAGGAGAATTTTTTAAAATCTCTTTACTAGGAGCTGTATTTTCTTTGACCTAATAGCAAAGAGAAAAATCAATCTCTGAACTGATTGTGATACAGAGTCAGCTCCCACACTGTATCCAAATAGGCTTAGAACATAATTTATAAAAAGCTGATGACACTTCCACCTGAAGCCTGAATGTCCCATGTGTTAAAAGTCCCACTACATAATGCAAGAGAAATGCATATAGTGTCAGCACAATTCTGAGGACTCTCTTAAAGATTTAAGAGTTCCTCTCTGCAGGAGCTGAGAGGGCACAAAAGTTACTGACCAAGAAATGACATCAGAATGCACTTAAAAGAAAAAGAAATTATTGGTCTTCAGTCCTTTTTTACTGAATTGAGAATGCTGATGGCACCTTTAACTGCTATAGAATGGATAATGTAAATACAGTAGAGAAATAGATTTGCCTTGTTTAGTGAGATCCAGAGATAATTCCTGGACCTCCTTTTTCACATAGCCAGTTACCAATTCAAAGGTGCCATAACACTTTTTTAAATGCAGTTCTTTAATTTGACACAGCAGGATGTATTAAACTCAAGGATCTGGTAACTGGGCACAAGTTCCCTTTTGTAATCACTTGGGCAGTGTGGTTTGTGCCCAGCCAGAATAGAGAGGAGGTAGCAGTCTGCTCATACATGCTCGGGTACTTCCATCTGCCACTTAGAATCTCTGGAATAGTTCGGTTTTCACAGCACCATCTGCACTGAAACATTTCTAGGAATGGATGGCATTTTGGGACTACTTGGCATCCCTTTGTCCTCCCCCGTTCAAAAAGCAAATGCTATTTTGGGAGGAGAAGCATGGTTAATGAAGGCTTTTCCATCCTACTACACAAAAAACATCTCTCTCTCCATGCTTTTGAGCTGTAAATAAGTTAAATTGAGTGTGCCTGAGTGCTGGTCAACTACATGGCTTGAACTCATAGAACAGGAGCTTTCAGAGACCATGACAGCTATTTCAGTCTTCCTGGAATGTGAAAGGCTGCTTGAATTCGGGAGATATGAAGGTCAGATGCAGAGGTTTCTATCCTACAGTTTTTATAGAAGTATTCTGAAAAATGCATCATAAGGAAATTGTTATCAGCAGTACATCAGTATTTCTCTTTTTTACTGCCATAAAAGCATCCCCAAAAAGTGTATGGCAGGCTGAGAAACACCTTTTCCACAGCTACCACAGAGTTGGAAGAAACCTGGAGAGGTAAAATGGCACTTGGGCCAATCTGTCCCCATGCCCGTTCTGAGCTGGGAGCCCACTGGGTGCTGTCAGAGAGCTGGTGGGGAGCTCTTTGCCCTGGGAGGAGGCATCATGGTGGTTTCCTAACCTGGTCTCAGGTGTTGCTGCTCACAGGCTGACCAGAATAACACATGAAATTTTGTTCCTTCTATTTGGTCAGGTGGTTAATTGTATTCATTTTTAGTGTATCTCTTTACATGCCATTTTAAAAATGTAAAATACCTATGTGTAAGCTTTTCATATCAAGGTACCTATGTGCTGTTGGTTTAGAAACAATTTAAAACTGTGTAAAGAGAAGAAAAAAGAAAAGTTTTTCTGCACGACTGTGGATGGTTATGCCTTTAAATTATGCTTCAGATCAGGAAAACACATGCTGAAGTAGTATACATTAATTATAGGTGAAATCTACACACCTTGGTTTAATCAGCATCTCTTGCATTTCCTTGATAGATATCAGAGTGTTGACACTTTTATCTGCATAATGTACTAAGGAGAATGTGAAATATTACAATACATGGAAATTAACAAGATTTCTAGATGGGAGCATGAAGTCTGCTGAACAGGCTGCTAATGTATTTGGATTTATTTCAGAGATATTCATTATCACTGGGCAGACAATGCTAAGCTACATTTAAACTGATTTTTATTTTGCAAGCAGTAAAATATTATGAAAAGATAATAAAATGCCATCATTTAGACTAATACTTCAGAGAAGTCCCACAAAGGCTACGAGTATTTATAAAACATTTTCCTTTGGAAAGATATTAATTTAAAGTTAAATTAATTTACGTGAGTGCCTGAAAGACAGATGAATGGTGCAATCAGGAGGAGATGCAAGATGAGCAATTGCTCTGCACATGAAGAGCCTACAGATCATAACTGCTAAGGTACAGGTTTCGATGAAGTTCAAGATGGGAAGGAATCCACCACAAGGAGTACTTGTGAAGCACACAAGGATTCACCCCACTCTTAAAGGGCTGGAGGAGATGAATGGCAATTTTTTTTCCCATCTTCCCTTCAATTCTTTTACTATATTCCCTTCTGCTACACAATCACATTTCAGCAGTAAAAAATGGTAATAACAAGTTAATTTGCCAAACACCTGCACCCAGGCTTATGGTTTGAATTTATTTTTTACATTCTTCTCTCCCTCCACCATTCTAAATAGCTGATACATGCTTTGGTATCTCCTTAGCATGTCTGCTCTTTTCTTCTGTTGATCTCTCTAACACACAGCAGTCTAAAAAAGAATGACATAAGTATAACTGTAAGTGAACAAGAAGCCCCTGTGTCTTAGAGAATTTCTGCATTTGATCTGAAGCTGAACCAATAGTATAACATGCGGACTTGGGTTGTTTCTGATAGGAAGGAAGAAAACCTGCTGTCAAAGGCACAAGAAAACTTCTTCAGCCTTCAGAAGTGACTGAAATCTATCCTGAGCAGTACTAGAATACATTGCTAAATGCAGGATTGACTCTGATTGCATATCCCATCTTAAAGGTGTTTGTTTCAGAATATCCACTTCAGAATTTAGAAATCCATTTTATCTCTTCTCCAGTGAAATGAAAAAAAAACCCAAACATTTTCTTACAGTGTCTGAAGAATTATTATGACCGCTATTCAAACAAGGTAGTTGCTTTTGCGTTATCAGTCTGAAATCAGGGAGTTTATTTACATTGTCTTACTGGGTTGTTGATTTCTGTAATGACCAAATCATTCAGGTTTTGCAATATCTTTCTGAAAACTCTGCCTTTTGAAGACAACTTGTTTAAGAATTCGATTTCTCTTCTAGGAGAATAATCCTGCATTATATTAACTTCATTTATATACTAATATAATATAATAATAACTTAAATTAACATTTATATTAACTTCAAGACAATCAATTCAAAATGTTGACTCTGAGAGAACAGAAATCTAATTTAATGTTTTCAAAATTTGTTGTGACTTTTCTAACAGGCAACAAAAGCAATCGAGAGCAGGTTTCCTTAAGAAACTTTGGAATTAAAGGCTACAGCTGACCTGAGAGCTGCAGGAAATGTAATACAGTTGGACACAGACGTCCTCAGGTCAGGTCCCCAGAGTTACTACTTTATTTATGTATTTGAAGTTAGAAGAAAAATCAGGTGGGCAGTTATTTTCATTCGGTGCTGACAAACAGGGAGGAAATGCCTGAGATCCTCAAGGCAGAATGCTTCACTTTGGATGAAACACTTCACGAGCAGCAGCACTCAATGCCAGGGCAGGGAATCCTGGTGGCCGAGGATTTGAGGTGGTGGCACTCCTGCAGACATGTGGGCCAGGAGAGTAGAAGCCATGGAGGGCTGCAGAGGGAGGAAGCCCTTCAGCAGCCTGAGGAGCTGCCACCCTGGAGGAGCAGGGAGCAAGAACAGTAAGGGATGACAAAGACAAGGCTGAACTGTCACCAGTTTTGTGCATGCTAATGCAAAAGGGCAGGCCACTTAACACAATTAATATTAGCAGGTAGGTACAAAGCAGGGCAGAACAGCTAAAGGGCACGGCAGAGAATGCCTAATTTGACTCTATTAACGTCAGTGGGGCATGCTCAAACGTACCCTAAAGCCAAAGAAATCTCTGAATCATTATCCTTGAGAAGAGCTGGTGAAAGGCAAGCACTGTGCTTTCCTTAGCATAGAAAGAGTCCAGGGAATCATATATCAGCTTACTTCACATCCTAGAAGATGCCAGAGCAAATGTTAAATGATCAATTTGTAGGTACATAAAGGGTAGCAAGGTGGTTAGTAGACATAGCAGCTCTCATGTATCTCAAAATTGTTTAAAAAGGGTGTAGAGGTTAACTATTCTCCAAGGCCGTAAAGAGTGAAACAAAGAATAATTGGCTTGTTTCACAGCAGGGAAAGGTTAGAGGCTAGACTGGAGTTTAAAGCAACTTCCTACTTAATCACAAGGACAGCAAAGTTCTACAAGAGTGCCTACAAAGGTTGTGAAAATTAAACTGGAGGTTTTCAATAGCATGTCAGGTAAATATTTGCTAAACAACAATTCAATGTGACCTCAGAGCAAGAAGGCAAAATCACAAAAAGATGTATTCCAGCTCTCTATATGTCAGACTCTGTGTTTCATGTATTTAGGTTTTTTCCTCAGAGTTTTCAATACATCTATATTTTTCTTATAGATTTTCACATATTGTTTTCAAAGGCAGTCCCAGATACCTACTGTAACTCCTGCCAGCTCAGAACTTTATAAGGACCTTCAATGTATTCAATGACTTGAAGACCTCAGCTCATCATCCATAAGATTTTATGAGAATACTACTTTTCAGTTAAAATAAATAAATAGAGGGTGGGTACAGTTCCCCTTTATAATCCTTGTAAAAATAGAGAAAAACTTTGCAATGGGACCAAAGTGTAATCTGACTCAAAAATAAGACCATGAGAATCACTGTTTTGTAACACTGATATTCAAAAGCCTGATGAATTATCTTTAAAAATTCAGGACTGGTGATAAGACAAAGAATAATAGATATTTTCTTCAAGTATCAAAAGCAACTTAAATTAAAAACGTTGTTGAAATTTACTTCTCCTTGTTGGGTTTTAAAACATCCTAAATTATTTTGCATTAAGGAATTTCGCCTGGTTTATAGCAGCAAGAATATATGTTACAAACTAACAGGAATTTATTAGCCATGGGACTCAAGTCTTAGGCTCCTAATGAGCCACTTTTGCTTTACTGAAAGACAAGAAATAATGCAAAAACTTTTAATTAGGCCTCCTCTTCCATGCCTTACTGGACTACCCTTTGTCACTTTGAACATGAGAGCATGTAGTTTTAACATCAACTCATTACTGAAACAAGCAACCTCTCTAAAAAACCATTACACCCATTAATAAACCCAAAATAGCTGTAAATTGCGCCAGAATGCATTGTGTTGATTTACAACAGCATGACTGGAAAAAGACAGTGATCCATGATTATGACAGAGCTTGGGTAAGTTTTGGATGTTTCCTCACACCTTGACAGGCTTTGTTTCATATCTCACACATGACAGGAGAATGCTGTCATCACGGTGCTGCCACAGCTATATTACTGCATTCTGGATATTACTCAACGTATATGCCTTTCTCCATTCAATAAAGTGACAAAGCTTAAAAAATCTAAAGCAATTCAACCTTTTCCTTATTTCTCTTACACCAAATTTTAATTATCTCACAGTAATATGTGCTCAGGATGGTTTTTTCCCCCTTCTTTTTTCTACTTTAATTGTGAGCACTTGAGTTTCAGTCTTTCAATACCTAAACCCAGATTTACAAAACAACCTCACTCTCTCACTCCACTGACTTTGTTTTGCGTCTAGACCTACACATGAATTTTTTTTTGCCTAAATCAAGATTCTCCTAAACATCACTTGTCTAATCCCTTATCTAGGTATGCATCTTTATCTTAAATACAAATTATGAAGACACTGACTTTATAAACAACTGATGTAACAAAATATTTTGGTTCATTACCATCTTCTGCACTGCATGTGTAACATCTAATGTTTTGCAGGACTATCACCCAGTGAATAACACAAATGACAAAATTTGTTGTCACTTAAATGTTGCTACTGGAAAAAAACCCCAAGCATGTATTAAAAATGTCAAAACTAGATAGGTAGAAACATTTTGAAAGAAATAAGGCTTATTTCTGCTTATTATTATAAAGTGTAGCCTGTCAGAACCCACAGGTCTTATCAGATGTAAAACTGGTTCAGTCCTAATCAACTTCTACTCTGAAGAACTTGAACTCTCAAGCAGGTTCCAATGCAAAATCCATCTCACAGTGTGTGTTAGGTTCACAGAAGCAAGGAAAATACAATATTTTATATACCTAAAATCCAGAATTCCTGCAGTGCTTTTTAGACAGCTTGATTATCTCTTGCTAAGGTACTCCTAGAAAAATGTTAGTCTGAAAAATAAATGTAACTGTGCACAGCAGAATGGGAATGGTCATGGACAGCATTATTTTCCCTTTTAATTTCAACAGGCTACGTGCTGATTTAAACCTTGCATTGTAGGAGAGATTATTTTTATACTGCATGTGGGTGAATTAATGGACTCTTCTTTTACAGTTATGTAACATAGGAGAAGATTAATTAAGACCTTTTTTTTGAACCATAGCAGTACTTCAGAAATAATAACATTTTATTAATTCTGTGAGGACAGTTAAATTCTATCATCATCTTTTTCATCTCAAACATTAGGTTTTTCTCTCCAGACAAGGAATAAAGATAAAGTATCTTGGTTGCTTGTTCTGCACTCAGCTTACTCCATGCTCTCTTCCTCCTGGTCCTCTTTTAAAGAGTATTATCTTCATCAGTTCTTCATCAAATGAAATAAAAAGACTGTTTGGCTTCAGCAAAGGAAGCAATGAAAACAGATGTTTTTGCCTCTTAAAATCAGTATTTTTAGCTGTTCTAACCATTTTGGAAAAATAGGGCTCCTACAGCAAAATACTGGTACGCAAGAAGTGTCACGCAGAGTGAGGGGAAGTATGAGGCTGAAATGTTACTTAATTCACCAGCTTTCATAACACCACAGTGCCATAGCAGGACCGCTGAACTAATCAATTACTGCATGTAACCATCTCGCAGGAACAGCTGCACAAATAGATTGAACACTGCAGAGATCACAGGTGCTGGGGCTTTAAGTCAATCAACTGTGCAAGCACAAATATTTGAGGCCGGCGTCTCACATAACACCCTTTCAGACAGCATGGAAACAGGCTTACCACAGTCACTTTAGACATTTCTTACACTGACAACCTACACTTTTGGAAAGTCTTATCTGCAGAGCCAAAGTGTAATGCTAACAAATCTCTCTAAAAAATCAATTTAGGTTAGATCCTAATACTGGAAGAATTATTTGTGTAGAAAAGCAACAACTTAAAAAAAACCAGGAAGCAACCTCATATTGAATACCTTCTCCTTGCTCTCTATTTTTTTAGTCATGACAGTACCCTCTATAAGAACTGTATTTCTGTAATGAAACTGCAAAAAAACCAACATGGCTGGCAAATACTCCGCAACGCTAGATTTCTGCTGTGTGACACAGAAATGAAAGCAACTTCTTTAACATTTATAATCAGTGAACATCTCATGTTAAATTAAGAAAATTAAGAAATTAAGAGAATTAAGAGAAATTAAGGATCTCATGTTTAATTAAGAAATTATGACTCCTTTTTACTCTAAGTGGAAAAGCAGAAAACTCCCAGCTCTCAGAAGAATGAAGAGCTGCAAAGCCATCATAAGCTGTTTGCTCCTCAAATCCTCAGTTCAGAGGAAGAAGTCAGCCTGGGTCTCAAACCCTGCATATTTTATGCTATACTTCTCAAAAGTTGTACTCTTTTGCAATGAAAAGCAGGATAATGGAATGTATAAAACAAGACAGAATAACATTTGAACAAGCCAGTGCTAATCATGACAAGACACATCAATACTTGCAAAGCAGTTGGGTGGTACCCACTTGAGCACCAGAACATCATCCCACTGTCTGCCATAACACAGAGGGGAAATTTCTCTGCAAGAAAAGAATGAAAAAAGGAGAGAATAGCAAATGCCAGCATGTTTACCTGACCTCACTGCAGACATATAGAGAGGGTGAAGGAATGCAGACTAACCCCTAAGCAACTCACTTGAAAATCTAGTGAAATTGCTGGGTTTTTCCCTGTGCCTAAGGGAATCTTGTGTGAAATTTTGAGCGTCAATGCTTCTGAACACAGCCCAGTGTACTCCCTGTAAGCTCAACAAATAAATAGAGTACTAGTAATGTTTTGGAATTTGATGAACTCTTCCCAAGGACCTGAACTACGTTTACTCGTAATTTACAAAACACGTTTAGGATACACAGGATGTATCATATCATTTCACAAGAGTTCCAGTAGCTGGGACTAATCTGGAGCCAGGTTTTGATGCTGCTGAAGTCCAAGACTGCAATCTTATTCCCTTCAGTATAGGCTTCATTTTATTTGGCTGTACACCACAGGAGGCTGCTAGAAAAGCCACATCACGTCCTGAGAAGAGGAAACTAAACTGGGATCGTTCATGGTTCTGCTTAAAGGCCAGAGTGCAACTGACCACTCCAGAGGCATGACGGGTATCTGAGGAAAAAGTGCTGCAAGCCAGTCATCAGGGTTTCTCTGATTGAACCTGAGTCCACATGAGACTGAGCTTGGGTTTAGGTTTCTTATGACTAATTAGCTAATAGATACCATAAATAAAGGCAATAGTGCAAAGGTTGTAAAAGACAACCCCTGAAAGTGTTGCACTGACACAAAATGCAGAGTTTTAGAAAGAAAGCCAAATATTGTGTTCTCATGCAGTTTCTTCTCATTAAACCTTTTGTAATTTGTCAGCATCACAGTCCTGAATTTAAACTTCATTTTCATTAGGAATAAGGATGACTTGTTCTCCCTCCCACCAGTGTTTGTTGATTGTTAGACGGGAAAACAAGACAATTTGTCATCTTCGTCGTGACGCTGCACCCAAGTGTTCAGCAGCTGTCTCCCCCTCCTCCCTCTTCTTCTGCTGAATCGGAGCAAGTGCTTCAGCAGCTACACTGCAAGACAGATACATGTGGACAAAAGGATTCCTTGAGCATATTATTTTTTTTTATTACTCCATCTCTTGTCAGCACAAGGTAGGCTCTGTGACTGGACTGGAAAGCCTAGCAGGAGACAGGAACAAAGTGGCAACTGCTTAACCCACATTGCAGTAAAAGTTATTTGTAATACTGATGGGAATGACTAAAAGGCAATGAAGTAGAGACTGAGCTAGATTAGGTAAGCGGAATGACATTATTGAAGGCAGCTTTAGCTGGTCCATCTAAGAGCATTTAGCTCATCACACATAACCCAGAGCAACCTGCAGGCTGCCTTAGATTTTATTGTCAATACGCTCAGATACCTTTTTAAATACCCATGAAACAGTGCTCAGAGAAGCTCTTTTTCTCAAAGTTCCCCACCAACTCCCAGCTCAAAGCAGAGGAGATGGGGTGTTGGAGAAAGGGTTCTTCATATCCTATAGGAATCACTGCTGGGCAAAAGTGATTAGGATAGGATAATAAAACCAAATCGTCTGTCATTTTTCAAGCTTACTGCAAGAACAAAATTGCCAAACCACATGAGAGGATGAAGACTTACATGCTTTCAGGAAGACTGAAGTAAAACCACAGTAAATGCTTCTCTGATAGTAAACTGTTGAAAATATTGAGTCATCATACCGGACGAGGAGCTGTACATTTCCTTTAATGCTGCTTGAGTCCACATTCTTGCTGGATTGCTGTGGCAGGTCCATTTGTAGTGCAAAATGAAAAACCATCCAGTATCTGCAGGATTAGAAGTAACAAGATTAAAAGGCAGAATTGCTATGTACCTAAAAGCAAAGAGCTCTAGTTAATATGGCAGGTGAGCTTTGACTGGTTTCTCTGTGAGCTGCCTGTACACTTAGAGATTTTAAGAAACTAGAAAAACCTCACCTTAAGTCTGAAAATATCTAGAAGAAGAATTTTCTTACTGATATTCAGTAAAATCTGAATTCCTTTTCGTTATGATCAGTGAAAGATTATACCAGACAAGTCAGTATATCATCCTGCTCAAATTTGTAATCACTCATCAGCTGAGATGCGGTAGCTCTCCAAAGATTAGTGTCACTTAACCTCAGACAGTAACACCTGAGCTAATCAGGTAGCTGCTGCTTAGTCTCAGTGCAGCAGGACTCACACCCACAGTTTTGAACAGCTATCCCAAGATAAGACCAAGGGCATTCCAGATGCACCTGTTTCTTTCCACTGACTTTGGTACGAACTTAGACAACCAGCTCAGGCATAGACCTCTCTGACAGAGAGATCTAAATTTAGAGCAGTGGA
The DNA here is from genome assembly GCA_013389985.1 of Dryoscopus gambensis. Lineage (NCBI taxonomy): Eukaryota > Metazoa > Chordata > Aves > Passeriformes > Malaconotidae > Dryoscopus > Dryoscopus gambensis. The sequence goes on along the minus strand of WEIT01001814.1, from coordinate 124,066 downwards.
ACCCTCCCGATGTGCACTCCTATCCCACAGCACACTGGGAGTGATTTGATGTAATGAAAGAGAGTTAAATAGCGTTACTTGGTATTTTACACATCAAGCACATGAATGAACAATTGCCACAGCTCAGCTGACACACACTGACTATTTTACTTGCTGAGTTGTGGTAACTTCACTGTGAAAGTGAGCTGTTAATCATACAATATCCTCCAGCCCCTTGGTTACACAGGAGGCCTAAGGGAGACAAAACCCCTGGGGGCTTGCATTTGGGTTTTGCGGGTTTTTTTTAGCATCCCAACATTGTTATAGCTTTGGCAGGAGGAAATATGGTACACTGGTCATGAGATAACCAGCATTTCACAACATCATATTATCTCTTCTTTTTTTCCCCCCCCAATATATTGGAGCAACTCTAGCTATCCAAAGTCTCAGCACTTCTTAATTTCTCTTGTGAGGAATCAAGATCAGGTAGCAGACTGATGTTGATTATGGCTGAGCAGATGAGGTTTGGATTCCCAGCCAAGAGCAAGGTATCATATGTCTTGTCTGTTTTCATCTCTCTGTTTCTCTGTGGATTTTTCATGTGGCATTTTGCAGCTGTGTTCTTGTATCAGCTTTTAAAGTATTCTGTTATTCGCATTGCACCCTCGTATGTACTGTTGTCAAAGTATTTTCTTGATTTTAGTTTGTTCTGAGATACACAATGACAAATGGTATCCAGAGCCTTCCTTTACCTGGCATTCTACCAGCTGGACTTACTCAGTGTTGTCTGTCTACAACCATCCTTCAGGGCACAGTAGAGAATGTTTTACTTAAGAGTAAAACTACCATGCAAAAAGCATGCACTTCCCGGTTTTAAAATCCATTCCTAAATAATTTCATTGCTTTTCCTGATGAATCCTCAGTTCTCCTTTCAATTATTTTTTACCCTTCTGTACTCATCTTTCTATGTAATTCAATCCAAAACCTACATAACCAAGCAGATAAGGCTAAAGTGTCTTCATACATAGACATATATTAGTTGTCTCTGTACCCAAGGGGATTTTTAATATGTCCTCAACTGAAAGCACATAAATGGCCCATTTAGGTCTGAACACCAATTGTTATACATGAACAAGGGTATTTATTAGCTTTTGCTGGACGAGAACTCCAGATGGCAAAGACCAAAGCAGGCCTGGTATAAAACGATAAAATTGTTCTTATGTCATAAGAGCTATGTGAATTTAAGTCTGGAGTCCCCAAAACATTTTTTTCATCAGTACCTGAAGAGCCTTCAAGCGTTACTCATGCTGAGAGAGGGAGAGCCAAAACTTCCCAGGAGTTATAAACCCAAAGTGGGCTTGCTCATTCACGATTCACAGCAAGGCACTATCCCTAGAAACATTTAACCCTTCTGGAGCTCACCTGCTCACAGGATTTGCACGGAGGTAGTGTGTTCCCAGGCTGGTTACATGGGCAGAGCCCTGCTGAGACCACTGGAGCTGTGTCCCCAGTGTGGGTCTGGAACCACTGCTACAGGATTACTGGTGCCAGTATAAAGGCACCCTGACTAGCTGCCAGGAAATTTTTGCAGTGAGCAAAGCCCACAGCATGAGGGCTCTACAGGAGCTCACTTTGCCCTGGCAGCCTGATAAAAAGTCTAAAGCATTCTCCTGGAGAAGGAGGGCACGTCCCAGGCATTAATGTGGGCTGGGATAATGAGCCAACACAGCTCAGCTGTGACACTGTGCTCTTTAGCAGACCCAGGGCAGGCTGCTATTCCCTATCACTGCAAGTGCACCAAGCAGGGATGTGAGGGAGGCCATGATCCATTCCTCATCAGTAAATCCAACCAAGAGAGGAACAAAGTATGTCGAGCATCTTCAGAAAAGCCTGATTTAGTGAAAACACAAATTTATTTAGCCCTGTTTCACATGGCAAGGGAAAAAAATTCCCCCTCCCTTTGGCGTAGTCAGCAGCTGTCTAAAGAGCCCCAGGGTAAATTTCCCAGAGTAGCCATTATGCAAAGTGCTCACTTCTGAGCATCAGAGGAAAAGTTCAGCAACTTTCATCCAAAAATCTGCTTCCCTAGGGCACATCCCACCTCTTCTGACACGCAAGCAAAATGGGTTTCTTTTACCAGCTCTCTGTGCCTGTTCATCACTTTGTGCAGCTCTGCTGTCCTCCCACCACCCCTCATGCTCCCTCTCGGGGAAAGCTATCTGTCACAGTAAAAGCACAAAAGGGATGTGGCAAAGCCACAATTTCCCAGGTTCATGAACCTAGTCTTCTGCTGCAGGACCTATAACAAGGAACAAAGTCATGTAACTGCCAAATCTTTAGGTACTGTAAATGAACAAGAATATGGATGTATTTACTTTGTCATTTTCACAGAGATGCTACTAGATGAACCTTGATTCAGATTGAAGTAGGAAATTTTAAGGACTGAAACGCCAAGAAAAAATAAACCAATCATTTTGAGATATCAGATCCCAACTTAACTAGTTTCTCTCAAAGCCCATTTCTTTTATAACATCCTGGCACTGAAACATTAAAAGAAATGTATTTTAAAGGGACTCAAGGACTGTACTAGACCATCCTTCTCTAGCTGAAATAGCCAGAAATAAAATTTCAAATGTCATGTGTCAGAAAAAATGTGGTTAACAGGGCAAAAGACATATCTCGCTTTGAAAATGCTGCTGCTGAATTCAAAAATCCTCTGACCTGTGCTTAAAACTGTGTGTGATGCTTCAGCTTAATACTGAGAGCTCCAATACAACAGGTAGTGTTTGGAAAATTAGGAAGTTTTGAAAATGTTCCTCCAGGGGCTTCACGGAAAATGAGCTTTTTTGTCCTGTACTGGACTCCTGTCGAGTCCAATTACAATGGAACAACTTCAGTTCTCATGGTACTCCTACTCCATGAATCTTGGTTAAGAGGTCAGTGACCTGCAATTTGGGACTATCAGGAACTGCATATAAATTTTATTTTCTAAAACTATTTTAAAGTATTGTAAGAATGTGAAGTGTTTTTTGCAGTCATGCATCACATGATTTGAAGCAGTGGGCAGATAATGATTCCTGAATTATAATCTTTGCACTTCAGCTTTCCAGAAGGTGGCTGGTTAAGTATTTTAGTTATATAGCTGAATGATGCCAGGTAGGGCTTATATCTCTATTTGAGTGACAAGCAAAGATATCAAGGCATATAGATACATATGTAATACCTTAATAGATTGAGCACTGCTACTCCCTTTTTGATGTTCTTGGTCCACACATGAACAGTGCTGTGGTGAGCCCGTAGGTGAAATTCCTTTTCTCAGCCTTGATGCAGTTGCAGAAGAGGTGCAGCAAAAAAAGGTGCATTTGAGCGTGATTAAAATCATCATAACTGGTGACACTTGGTGGAAACTGGGAGATCTTTGCAAGTATACTGGAAGCATTTAAAATCAAATACTAGGTAAATACTCACTGAGAACAAAACATGGCAACCACCACAGATATTGTCCAGCTTAATAGTTTCTAAGAGCCCATCTTGTGCAATAAAATTGCTTTCTAGCTTGAAAACCCACTACTTGTATGCTGGAGCCAAAAAGGAGCATCTGAGGGCAAGGACCTCATTATTGAGGTCCTGAGACAGGAGAAATCAATAAACAGTGCTATTATATTAAAATAAGGTAATTCAATATCCAGAAAAAAATTACAAGGAGTGAATATGCTGCTTGCAGAAAAAGTAATAAATAAAATCACAATAAATAAAGCAACTTAGCAGCCATATCTCTTCAACAAATAACATGGAGAGCACTGCACATTTGGAGGTAGCAAATAAGGGCAGTGGGAAATGTAGCTGGGGCAAACTTTTTTGAAATGACAAAAAGTTTTAACACTAGAGAGTCAGGCTAAAGCCATTTGAGACTTTCAAGTTTTATGTTAAGACAGCTTGCTTTTAGAAAAAAACCCCAGTTTTACTGCATTTTCAGCTTAGTAAAAAGCTTATGTAGATCTCCAGTCAGTTCCCGTAATTTACAAAACATTTCACAATAACACAGTCTCTCTATCCAGATTGTGCTGCAACTGTGGAAAAGCAATTCTTCGTGCACGTTTTTTGTTTGATAGCACTTGTAGAGTCATAGGATCATTCAGGTTAGAAAAGACATTTAACTCCATCGAGTCTGAGTTAACCCAGCACTGCCATGCCCACTGCTAAACCACGTCCCTAAGTGCCACATTTACATGTCCCTTAAATACCCCCATGGATGGTGACCCCCCCCCTCACTTCCCTGGGCAGCCTATTCCTGTGCTTGACTACCCTTTCAGTGAAGAAGTTTTTCTAATTTCCAATTTAAGCCTTCCCTGATGCAACTTGAACTATTGCTTGTTACCTGGGAGAAGAAACCGACGCCCACCTGGCTGCACCCTCCTTTCAGGCAGTTGTGGAGCATGATAAAGTCACCCCTGACCCTCCTTTTCTGCAGGTTAAACACCCCCAGCTCCTCAGCTGCTCCTCATCAGTCCTGTGCTCCAGACCCTCCACCAGCTCCATTGCCCTTCTCTGGACTCACTCCAGCACCTCAGTGTCTCTTTGCAGGGAGAGACCCAAAACTGGACACAGGATTTGAGGCATGGCCTCACCAGTGCCCAGTATAGGGGGACAATCACTTCCCTAGTCCTGCTGGATAAGCTTCTAAAAATTTGTCATGTATTTAAAAACATTATTCTTGCATAATTTTTTCATATACAATAATTCTCTTGTTCAGCAGGTTTGCAGAAGTTATGCAGGGAAAGCTGTTAATATACATTTCTACAACATGAAAATTTACCATCTATTGACTGACCTCTAGTGGAAATAAGGCAAATTTTGAAATAATTTTTTAGTTGTCATTGGATAGTATGATGATTATGGGATTTTGGGGTGCTAAAAGTTTATTTTATTTGTATTATATGTTTGACTGTGTAAAATACAAATCTAGTCTGGATACATGTGACTTTTCCTCTCAGTGTATACCCAAATACATTACTAGAATGGCAGGATGAAGGCTGCTGCACATTCAGAAACCAGGTCTTTAGTTTTATTTAAACTAGGTAATTCTAAAATGGCAATGTATGAAATAGGCCAACAACACAGACTCTGGCAAACAATGTTCTGTGACAGGGTATAGACCCTGCTACTTTCTTTGTGTTGATAAAACCACTTGATCATTAGAAATAACCACAAATTCTCACAACGACCTCATACATTTTCATGTTTATGCATCATTTTTTTCCATCCACAGATGCCACCTGGCTCCATTTCAATTCCATTCTTGGACAGATGTTGGTTTCTCCCAAGATCGGTATTGAGGCATGAGCCAACTGCAGTGTTACGTGTTTTCATCATATTTTATTTTCTTCCTAATTTCACCTCTCCTGTAAGAATTCCTGGTTGGTATTTAAAGAAATAAGGGGCGAATGTATACATGTACACAAGACAACAATTTCATTCCCCTATTTGTAGGACCTGGAACTATTTGAAAACTTGATCAATAGAGAGAATGCTGAGCATATTTCTTTGTTACTTATTCATCATGCCTGTGTTTGTTTGCCTGATTAGTAATGAAATTCCCTTTCCTCTCCCCTGACTCCGTTGAATTCCAGATACATCTTTGCAATTAAGCCTTTGGTTCTGTAGCATATGGCTGTTGATGCTTTTGTATGAGGAGAACGCAGTAGCATCTGGAGGGCTCTGATTAAAAAATATATTAAATATAAAATAAGCCAAAACTCAGTCTTGTAAAGATGCCTCTTTCAATCAAAAATCCCTGTTAGAGAAAATATTAATGCATTATGTGTAAGGCAGCAGCACCTGAAAATTTTGGGCATGCTATCTGTTGAGTTCAGCCAGACTTGTTCCATTATTTGCCTTTTTTTGAAGCTTGGGTAAGCAGCCTGGCATTGCTGTGTGATGGGATTAAAGGAAATGTGAGCAGTCTGTGTACTGGAAACATCTAGGAATAATAGGACAAGTCTGTACGTAATATGCAATCATTTGACTTAAAACTAGGGAGATATTTGGGCTTCATACACACAGATTCCTCCAGTATCATTACCCAACACCCTAAAATACATAACAGCTTTCAGTTCAGCTGTATTTCTTGCTCTGGGCTTACCCTTCTAGGAAGTACTTTGGACTTGTCTCCATTGTTACACTCCCCATACACCCCTCAAACATCCTCATTCCTAAACTGAGCCAGTGTCTCTTCCCCTATGGCTTTTGCTTGCTGGGGAGGCCCTCTCTGATTCCCATTAATCCGAGTCAGCCTCACCATCCTGACATCATAATTTGCATTCCCACTTCTGTCCCCCAGCTCCCACTAATATATTTACACAGTTAAACATTTCCTTGCTTAATGCAAAAGCAATAGCAAACTCACCGTGGGAAGGAACACTGAACAAAAGTACTGATTGATTTTATTAGGCTTTAGAAATACATTCATTTAGGGTGGAAAACAGAGATAACTTCTACATTGAAGCTGGATGAGATACTTTATTACTTAATCTATTTCACATCTTTCTTTCCAACCATTTTGATTACATTTATTTTATTAGTGGAGTCTACAAAGTTGTTTTGATTGATACAAGATAATATAAGGAGAATAAACTGACTTTGTTTTGTTGAGTTTATTAAAGAGATTTTATACCATTCCTGGAGCTATGATCACATTTCTGATAGTTTCTTCATCTTTTTTAACACTGGGCACTCTTCCCATTAACAATAGAGTGAAACTGTAAAAAGTAGAACATCCCCATTTTCAGTAAAGGGTTTAACAATTCATAGAGAGAGAGGAAGGAAAGTACTGCTTTAACCCTGAATGGAGGACTGTTTTATACAGTGCAACTTCACACCAGTTGTTATTCACAAAATATATAAAGACTGTGAGAATGAATATTCACTTAATTACTTTACCTTTTTAGTTCTGATTCAGAATTTTCCCAAAATTAGACTTGCTGCAGGGTTTTATCTCAATATTTTGGCCTTTTTGTCCTGTTCTCATGATAGTTTTTCCATTCTCTATATCATAAGAGGTTAGATTTCAAGCTGCTCCACTTGACTTAAGTGAGATATTCTCAGAATTTTCCACTGGGTCATTAGTGTCCTAATCTTGGTTTGCTCAAGATTTAAAAGTACATTTTTATTCTCTTTCACTCCTGGATAACAATTTTTACACTTTCACGGTATTGCTAAAAAACATATAGGCATTTTTGTTTCACTTCCGTGTTTGAGATTGAACATGGAAATAAGAAGATGCAGCCCAGTACATTCTCCAGGTGGCTGTGCTGCTATCCTGGATTGGGTGTAACAAATCCATCAGATGGATAATCTCTCCTCTATGGTTCCAGTTTCCTGCAAATTGACATACAGCCATGGGAAGTTTCAGGGAAGTTTCAGGGAAGGGAACAAGAAGAGGGAGGAGAGGAGAGGAGAGGAGAGGAGAGGAGAGGAGATAAAAAAAGAAAATAAAACTCAAAAATTCTTCCATTGAAATGAGTAGTACTGCTTTTAATGAAAGAGGAGATTTGTGAGATTTTAGTTTTCCACTAAAACCTTTTCATGTACACATTTTCTTTAATTCCTAATCTGAGCTTTATATAGACAGTTTAATCATTCTTGATAGAAAACCCGGTCTCCAATCCTATTTGGCTGAAAACCCAAAGCCTTACTTGCTGCAAGATTAGCTCCCTAGAGACCATCCTTTCTTATGCTTATATATAAGTCTTGAAAGCTGTTCAACAGATTGTAGGCAATTTTAAGTTTGAGATTAACGACATTTTTGAAAAAATGAAAATGTGTCACGGTCTTTTTAGAATCATTCAGGTTTGGAAATGTGAACTCTGTTACTTTCTACAGACAGAAAGTGTTAGACTATTCTGGAGCTAAATACAAAGAAGGTTTTGGGAGACAAAAGTAGGGAGTTTTGCTTTTAACCTTTCAAGTGTGCTTTACAAAATGTCTTTGATAAATAAACATTTACCTCAGGAATTTTTTGTATGGTCATATCACAAATGCAGTGTGTTGCTTCATTTGTTTACTCTGCATTTGCTATTTGCATTTGTAACCATTAGATGGAAATTAAAGAAGGGAGAGAACCAGCAGAGTTTCATATCTAACAGAAAGTCTAAATTCCATGAAAATAAGAATTTACAAATTTAAAAACCAGTAAAAGGGCTGCCTCCCATCCTTCCCCATTAAAGCATGCACACTTTGCACATGATTAAATTATAGACCTCATTGTTTCAGAATTTCTATGTAAGTTCAAAGAAAATTGAACATTAAACTGATAAGAAAAATATCCAGGGTTATAGTGATAAAATGACATTATGAATTATATTATGGATAAAATAACATTATGAATTATATTAAATATAATGTATATTTAATATAATATGAAAGGTATAATAAATGATAATGAGGGACTAAATAGAGGCTGTCTGATATGACGGGGTCCACTACAACCACAAGGATTGCTGGATAGATTGTCCTGCTTCAGTTTTCTGCTGTGTTTATTTCACCTTCCTCATGTGCTCAAAGCTAGCTCTGATAACAAGATGTTAAACCAGACAAATTCCTGGCTGGAGACAATCTGGCCATCCCTCTTACAGGCTTCTCCCTGCAAACGTACATGCTGCCTCCGACAGCTCAACCATTTTATCACCCAAGTGGGAGATATTTTACTACCTGAGGTGTTCTCAGGGGACAAGAAGACAAAAGAAAATGGAAAGAGGGCCCCAGACAGCCTCTTGGATGGGATACAGCCCTGTTCAACCAAACCAGCTGTTAAAATTGTGTTTACCTCCTGGACTGCTCGTCGCACAACTTCCTTTGGACATCTCCCACTTTTTTGTGCTCCTGTCCTCTCTGCTTGGTAGGTGGTGCCTTATCTTCCCTCTCATCTCATCCACAAACTCACGAGGAATGCGAGAGCCACCAATGTGTCCCAGACAAGCTGGCTAGAACCTTTCTGCTGGTCACCATCTGCTGAGCTGGGTCATATTAAAGGTCCATTACAACTCTGGACTTACATATATATACTACTACAGTCACATGCATAAAAATTACATTGATTTTTCTTAATAGCCTTTTGAATAGAGGAGGAGGATTCAAGTCCTTTTTTAAAAAAACCCTTTCTTCTGAGGTGCTTAAAAGATTCTGAACAGAAGTATGACAGAATAAAAACACATATAAACATCTATATATATAAATCTCATTGGATTTTACCTTTTATAGAGAATATTTTTGCCCTTTATGGCAAAAGAGAAATTTTTGGCACCTAGTTCTTCCCATGTCACATGTATATGTCTGGAACTGTTTCACTGTACATGAGGGGCTCATTACATTTCAAGGGCTGTGATTATACTTTGTGTCTCTCATAGGCTGAGCTGTGCAGGAATCCAATGGATTCAGACAGTCTCTTCGTCAAGAAGAATCAGGCACTCCCAGAGAGTGGAAAAACATTTTCACCTGGCTCCTGCTCACTCTGTTCATCCTCTGCATGTGCCCCAGCTGTTGACAGCAAGGTCTAGAAAAGAAAAGGAAGAAGAGAATTGACTTTCTTTTCTCTCGAGGTACAACACAAAACTGCTGCATAATCTACCTCAGGTCTTGGGAAATACACCAACAGGACAGCAATTAACAAAGCAACTGTGTAGCTAAAGAGCAGCTCAAAACTGATTCACCAGCCACAAGGTCTGAGTATTTCCAAATCCATCTTGAATAAATTCCAGACTTCTTTTTACTGTGTGACAATTAAAATCTGTATTTTCAAACAAAAGAGATTTTCACCTTCTGTTAAAAGCAAGTAGTGAACACACGGACCAGCTGAAAAACACTTTGTTTGATTCAAAGTGTTACCTTGTGTTATATGCCCGGAGTTTTTAAAAGAGCACTGTTAATTCATAAGTAAGGCCAGAAAAAAATGGACATAGTCCATTTGAAATAAGTCTATTTATATTAGCCTATCACAGGAAGGGAAACTCTGATGCTAATCTATAAACTCCCACTAATCTGCTATGACATTAAGTATGATTAATTCAGTTATCTCTTCTTTAATAATTCATCCAACTACATTAATCGACTTTTTATTAATAGAAAAAGGTAATCAGGATTTTTTTTATCAAGAAAAAGGTCATCTAGACTAAAAGTGTAATTATGTTTACTAAGAAACTCTTTTGTTTGACAAAATATTTGGGTAGTTCAATCAAAATTCAAATTATACCACTATGGAGAAAAAAAAAGACAGTACTTAACAGCTAAGTATTCCAGGATTGTACAGACCTTGCTGGTAATGATTTATTTTGGAAGATTTCACTCTCAAAGTTCAATTTCATGCATCATTATTATATTGTTGTGTATTTTTCATAATGGCATCTTAAGTCTGTGAGCAAATCTTCCCAAAGATTCAGTGTTGGGCTTGCTGAATGCATGGTCCTTGTATTTTTCCTATACCCACTATATAATGCCTATATATCCTATACCTAACAAAGACTAATTCTCTTGGAATTTCTCTCTCTGGTCATGGCCACAGCACAAAAATACAGTATAAATGTTTAAATATTAGCAACCTCCTCACCCAGAAGCTGCCAGGTGCTTTCCCACAAGGGGGTGAATGTGGCGTGTACAATCACATTTCTTGGTGGTGCTGGAACACCACCTTACAGCTGCATCTCAGCTTTATTCACTGTATGGGGCCTTGATTTTGTCTTCCAGTTGGTGTTTAATCTGCCCAGTGTAAGCAGGCCGCGGCCTTGACAGCTGCTCAACCCTGTGTGTGTCAGAGCACAGGTCGTTTCTTGTCATGCAGGTTCCTGTACGTCAGCGCATCACAGCAGCAGGACCTGGGCTTTTCTTGAGTTTCTGAAGCTATCTCACAGCCTCTCCTGCAGAAATCAGTTCCACATGATTAATTTCAACATAGTTGTCCCTTTTTCTGTGTACTTCTTACCAAAATAAATAAAGAGATCTAACTTTCCATGAAAGTTAGATAACCTTCTTCATTTTCTCTCCAAGCCCTTCAGGCTTTCAAATGCTTAAAAGATGAGGTTATACTTGAGAGCAGAGCAAGGTCTTTCTGGATTCTGGGCTTTTTAATTTTAAAACAGAACTTTGGCATCTTAGAGTAGTATAGAATCTTTTTTCGCAATGTATATGGTTAGTTCAAAAGAGAAGGAACATATTAGAAAGACAACTTGCCTGCCACGTTTACAATAATAATTAAGCTAACTGCTGAGCCAAGAATCAAAGAGTAAAATTTCATTCCTCAAGCCCCACATTCCTCTTCCCGTGGCACTTGAAGAGCAAAACTCTGGAGAGAGAGAGAGAGAAGGGGAAGGATTTGCTTCTGGGCAGCCACTAGCTGACAAGCCAGAGCAGCACAGCTTCCAGCTTGATCTCAAACCCTGCTGGGAGCTATGTAATTCTTACTGCTCTGGCTCTTCTGTAAAGCCAGATCTGATGGGAATTCTCAAAGCACATCTGCTGGGTTGGGCCCAGCAAGGAAGAGGAGCAGAGTAGTCTGTTTTTATAGGCTGGCTTCACTGCCAACTTCTACATCTGCTTGCCTCTCCATTTCTGTCCCTTCCTCCTTGCCATCTCCTTTTCTCCCTCCTGATTTATCACTTCAAATATCAGCTCCAGCATGCCCGCTCAGAGCCACACCTGTAACTGCTTTACTACATTTATTAGTCTCTTTGGAAACAGTTCAACTTCAACAGACTATTTAAATATGCCTTTTGACAGAGTATGATCTTGGGCACGATTAAAAAGTGAGAAAATTTTCCTTCAGTAGGAACCTCTCTCCCTGTAACCACTCCAGCACCTGTTTAGGTAGTTTGTGAAGCATTCATTGGAAAAAAACCTGAACTCCAGTCCTTCCCGCCACAGGCCTCCAGTTGCCAGTCTATAATGACTTCTCCTAGGCTGCCAGGGAGCCAGTCCATGCAACAAGAACCACATAAGTGAGTGGAGCTTATTGAGCATCATCCCAAAAATACAAACAACCCAGTAGTTACTTCAGTCTGGACTGGGGATGTGAATCTAGTCAGGCACAGTTGGGAACTCCCAATTCCAGTTGAGAAGTCAGTAGTGACCAGTTTCTGTACTATGCACTTGAGAAACACTTTGCAATTAATTCAGCCTCCGTTGAATTACTTTATGACTCTTTGAAATCAATAAATCTGGGACAGAGGGAGACAGAGATGCTGTTTTACTCAAAGAAATTTTAGTTTGTGTCAGGACTCTAGATGGTATAGGAATGTTGGCCTTTTTGTTCATCAGTTTCTTGGGGCCATATATTTTCACTGATCACATACCAAATATCACCATGATCAGGAAAAAAACTACCAGTGATATTCACACCTAAAATAGCAGTGTGGAAGAGAACATCACTGACACGAGGTGAGACTCAACAACTACAGCCATCAAAACCAGTGTCTGGAAGTCAGCTGATACACTGGATGGTGGCAGAAGACACGTGGACTAAGCCCAATGCATTCTGCAAATATTTAAGCATACCTGGGGAATGAAAATGCAACTTATACTTAGATGTTCATGTAAAACAAATCTAAAAGATTTTACAATATGGTGGCGTATAACATTCACTTTGGCAATTTAGCAAAACCGCTGGGTTTTTAGGGGTGAAGACAGATCTTCTCAGTCAATACTGAATGCATTATCCTACCACACACCATTTTCTCCTCCTGATTTGCTGCTCTTTTATTAGAGCAAAACACCCATCTTTATGTTAGCTATTATTTATAGACTGGTAAGGGACAGGAACTGACCCATAAATATCCTATTACTAATAATTCTGGATTTAGTTTTAAGATTTGCTTCTCTGGCAGATATAGCTCAATTCAGTTGAAAAAGGAGGGAAATTGAAAATCAGTCCTAAATAAGGAGTGACAGAGCAGAGTTGTAGGAAATATGGACTGAAAATGAACCTGGAAATGACATTGGCAAATGAAACACATTTGCCAAGTCTCCTCACTGAAATATCATCTTTGTTAAGGATTATTTATGACAAATTTGTGTTTGCTGAAACTCTCCCTTGCAACATAAATCCAGGAAGGACAATTTAGTCAGACGAAGCAATTTGTAGTACATTCAATTCTAGAATATTTTCTATATTCTGAATTTACTTTATTCTGCCATATGTAAATCTTGGCTCATGTAAATTAACAAACAGAGCATTTTCCATTTGATTTATATGATAAACAGGTGGTTTCTTATGTTAAACAGTTGTGGTTTGGGGGGTTTTTTTGCCATTTTTTGGCCTTTTTTAAAGAAACAAACTCTATATTTAAGTCTTTACACAACAAAAAGGGGATTTTTGGGAAATTTTGCTTGGGGATTACAAGGATCTAAGAAGGGATTACAAGGATCTAAGAAGTATTTCTCTCTGTTCTGGAGAGAAGAGTTACATGTATCAGTCCTTCTTCCTTCTGTGGTTGGACGCAGGATAAAACAATATTTATCTTGCCTTTTTGACACAACTTTTTATCTCTTATTCCTGATGCTTTACATCACCACACCTTCTTCAGTGCTGCTCCATCTCACTGGCCCAAGAGGGGATTAAGCAGGGTCCACCAGGGATGAGAAGCAAAAGGAAGAAATCTGTCCCAGATGATGTTAATGGCAAAATTCCTGCTATCTTCCAGAGAGAGCCAAGGTCTCACTGGAATTATTTTGCCAAGCTCCCCTGAGTTGTCCAGTGGAATCCATCTGTTTTGAGTTGGTCTAAACCAACACACAGGCTGGTCTAAACTCTCCCAGTCCTGAGGAAAACAAAGAGCTACCACCTCAAGGCATAACATTTGACCATAAATCAGGCCCCAACTTTCCTCTAATTTCTGCAAATTTAATTCAGATATAAAACCACAAGACTGCTGCTTGATCCCAAATATTAACTGTTCTGGGAAGCCTAGCAATATTGGCCTGCTCTGCATGTGTGCTGATTGAACTAACATTGCATTTTACCACCTACAAAAGCAGAAGGACTCAAAAGAAAAACATGTTGGCAGTTCAAAGCAAACATTTTAAAAGTGCACCAGGATTTCCAGCAAGACAGATTAATAATTCTTCTTCCATCATGAGAGGTTAGTAATTGGTAGAACTTTTAAGTTAAGCAAAGATTTTTAAAAATGGACACTTTTTCTATTTTGTTTAGGGTCTGGTAACAGGCAAAGTGTTGTTATACCTCAGAGCTGTGAACCCATATAAAATTGTTAATGTGAAACAGCCTTTGTCTACCTGTGAAAAATTGCAGGTGATACTGTGGTCTTTCCTGATTTCAAGTCACAGGAAATGCAGGGTTATTTTTTATTTGACACTGGACACTGTTACCTAAAATGTGCCGCCAGTTATCTCAGGAACTCCACACTGATGGCAGAAACAGGTCAGATTATCTTTTGACAGTAATGTTCATTGAGTTCTATCTCCCTATAATCCAGGCTTTCAACAGCTTTGGTTTGTGCATATCTGATTGTTTTATGTAACACTTGGCAAACCTAATTTAAAACCACAGACTTCTTGTAAACCCTATATTGTTCAGATGTCACTGAGTAACCAAATGACCAAGTCTTGTATTTAATACTGTATTCTGAGGCCTGAAAGAATGTTACTGTAAAAATCAGAGGAAAAATATCTGTAATTTCATTTGCATTAAAAATGCAAGTGCTAATACTGCGATGCTGCCACCCTTTCTCATAGTAGTTGCATCTATGAATTGCACTTGTGTTTTCTTCTATGAGGCTCCCTGGATAAACCACACCACAGCTTATGCTATTTAAACATTGGTTTTACTCTTGTAGATGCACTTAAATCTTTGTAACTTCTAGACGAAGTGAATGCTTGGAGATAGTAACGCCCACCTTCACCTCTCAGTCTCATCATAGTTTGGGCAAAACCTTTAACACACCCATGATGGAGAAAGAAAAACAAAGAAGAGATCCTTCCAGTAATTCAAGTTCAGAGGGTACGACAACTTCCTAAACGAAAAGTGTTTTTAGTGTTGCATTGTCTATGCACTCTGTAGCATCCCAATATTCAGAATGGATGCGCGTCAGGCATTTCAAGGACAGCCAAAGGGCCACTGCCTGAGCAGTTGGAAATCAAGGTCAGGTTTTCATTCCAACTTCCTTTAGCAGGCTTGTGGTCACTCAAATTACTTTTTTTTCTAATATTTGCTAAGAATTTTATATTAATTACATGTAAGTGTACATTCTATATTTTTATGTTAATTGTGAAATAGATGCAGAAATACTAAGACTTCATTCATGTCACTTTTCTGAGGACAAGGGTAGACACTCTACAATCTTAGAACATCTACGTTTATGTAGATTATAATCTAGCTGTCCTTTTTCCCTTCAAATTTTGCAAAGATGTAACCTGTTGAAAGCAATTTTCTACTGCTAGACTGTTCTGAATTAAAGTTCCCCCCAAGACTTAACAATTTATTTTCATATTGCTTTCACACTTTCTGATTAACTAAAATACAAATTCAGCCCTCAAAATAGAAACTTGAGCTTTCCAAAGAAAATGTGTGAAGAGCCTTAAATTATGAATGTAAAAAACTTAGTCATGATGCCACTGGTGTGATTCCTTTTCTGTTCCTAAATGCTTTCGGTAATCCAGAACTTCTGAGTTGAGAAAGTTCTGTTAGTATGAAACAAAAATCTCTCCAGAACTGTGTGTTCCATGACTAAAACTATGAAACATCATATTTATGCAGATCCCAGGTCAAAATACACACCTTTGTTTATTCAGTGTAACTTCTTCAATATTTATATGAAAATGGGAAACGGAAATGGATATGGCCCATTCCTGTGACCTGGTGGGAGGTTTCAGACCACACCTGGGCAGTGCATGATGACCGTGTCAGTGCCTCAGGCTCACTCACAGCATCCTGAGACGGTTCCTGCACACTGGTTAGGTTGCACAGACATTCCTCCTCCACACAGAGCAGCTGCAAACTGCTCCAACACACAGAGAACAAGTTGTGGTCTGGTCCAGACAAAGCCTAAGTCTTGTGTCCTTGCCCTTGTTTACTTTCCTAAAAAACACCAAAAGTAATAATAAACCACCATTTATCCAGAACATTCCAAACCCGTGAAGTCATCGGTTTTGAAGAGTGAAAATCTCTTTTTTTAAATAAAGGTATTTCTTTGACTTTATTTTAGGCAGCCTTGCAGAACTCAGCATGAAAAGAAAACACACACAGAATGCAGCTATTCTCTGAGAACCCAGTTAAGTGCAAATAAATTCCCTTTGTGTTTGCGTGTGTGTTTACAAACATTGAGAGCCAACTTGTCAGTATGAACTTCCAGTTCTGTCTGTTTTATATTAAAAGATGAACAAAACCTTCCAGCCATATTTTATAATCTGTAGTACTGATGTCAATAGCAAACAGTTAAGAATAAGCTCAACTAACTGAATCTATCTCAACATCAAACTCAGTTTTACAGTTCAGTGAAAAAGAAAAAAACCAGACTGCCGCAATAATAAATTCTTCTTATAACCCTTATTATCTTTCTGTGGATCCATAACATTTTCCTTCACATACTTTACTGCAGTAGCTAGTAGTCCATTTTACCATGTAAATCTTGACTTAGAACAGGCGTTAAGGCTTTTTTCCAGGAGGTTGATGCATTGTTTCCTTCCAGGGCCAGTACTGCCTCAGAGCTGTTGCTGAATTAACTTGTCCTCTGGAGATGCTGCTTCGTGCTCTGAGCTGAGCCACAGATCCGCTAGTGGTGCTGTTACCAAATCTGAAACAAGAATTCTGTGGGAGAGAGAGAAAGGTATCGTGTGTTGGCAAAGAGCTTTGGCAGACAGGTTTTCAGCCCAACCACACAAGTGACAACCAGTAGGCTGCACCTCACAGTCACAAAGCACAAACCATGGAGCACTTTCCTAAAGCACAGCTGGTGGTGGAGGGAGCAGCTCCCAGAGAGTGCCTGGGAAGGGTTTTGTGATGCGAGATGGGCATTACCAAACCACTTTTGGTCTGGCACATTTATCACCAGGTAGGGAGGGAGGTACCTCAGAGAGTTCAGTGGAAGGTTGGAGGCAGCTCTCTTAGGCTGACGTGATGATTAATGCCTGTGCTGGCCACAGTAGGTTCACACTTAATTTACACCTGTGTAAACAACTGGAGACACAGCCCAAAGGATCTGATCCTGCTGGAGCGTAACCCTGGCAGGTTTGCACTGATGTCAGTGGGAGCAAGCAGCAGTCAGGTCCTGCCTGTTTTAATAAGAGTGTCTCTAAGCCCCTGGAAAGTTAGCTTTAAAAAAAAAAAAGCAAGCTGTCTATCATTTATTGACACTGTGAGATTCTCTTAGCCACCCACACAGAGGCTAAAGCTATATTTCAGCTTGGAGAGAAAATTATGTTCTTTTCCAAAATCTTTGCCTTTTTATTAAGCACACTATAAATAGATAATCTACAGGAGTCTGTGGTAATCTTGCTTTGTTTTTAAAACAAATCCAAGCACCCAAACTTCAGCATGTGTCTTGATTTACACACCCTCCAAGGTATCTGATAAGCCAAGGTTCAGATCCCTCTTCTTGGTCTCTCTGGGCAATACGAGCTGAGCTCTCAGTCCTGCCCCATCCTCCTGGATGAATTTACACCTATCGTCCACCTTCAGCCTCTCACCACCAGCAATGGCAAAACAACCGGAAAATTTTGTGCCTCTGACTTTCAAATATTCGCCTTTGTGTTTTTCCTTGAAGCCATGGTATTGCTTTTGTGCAGCTTCTTCCTTGGCCCTCATCTGTCAGATCAATACATTCATTAAGGAAAGCTTCACTGCCCCCATGATGAGCAGACATCATAAAGTTGTTATATTTGACAATTCTTTTTACAGGTTTTATGTGGTGGCTACATTTCTGCCACAAAAAAAGACTCAGAAGACTTTTCCTGATGTACAGCCTTTCCAAAAAGAGGAGAAATGTAATTAAAGTCTATTTTCTAGAAGTCTCTGCTTTGTTCAAAGATGAATCCAGACTTCATTCCTCACATTCCCTTAGTTTTATGGTAATTGTGAATAAAGTGAAGTGAGCTGCAAATATCTTTACAATTGTTTTATATTACTTGGATAGATAATTATCTGGTTGTGCCAACAAATGCATACTTAGCCTTCAACCAGTGAAAAAAATTATATGCATTTCTAGACGTAATTGTGTGCAGATGAAAGAGCAAGAATAAATTCTGAGAGCCAAACTGAGATCCCTTTGAAAAATCAAGAACTTAACTCTTCTCACACCCCAAAATTAAGATTAAATTTTAAGACAAAAAGCTTTAGATGTTCATTTTCAGTGTGATTCAAGAAAATTTTGAGGTTGAGAGTTCTGCAGTTAGCGGGGAGGGAAATATTTCCCCTTTCTAGTGAACAACACTCAGGGCTATAGCTCAGCCTCTTGGAAACACCATAGTTTGCCCTTGGCACAGTACAAAGAATATTGCTCTTCTCCACAAGAACCAGTGGGATAGTTTCTGTCTACCTCCCAGCAATCACTGAGGTATGTTGGAATGAGAATTCAGCACACAGTTAAATCCAAATATTCTCATCTTAGTTTTCTGAGCTTTCCAATACTCATCTCTCAGGAATTCAGGGGAGGGTGAAAGAGGTAAAAAAATCCACAGTCTCTGATGCATGAAATGCCACCATATATTTAAAGTGTTTCCCCAGGTGCTCCTACTTTACAGATTTGGAAATATCCCGGATGGACACCACTGTGGCACTGCAACAGGACAGTTCTCAATGCTGTTCATCACCGACCCGGGGTATCACTGGATTATACCTCCCTGCTTTACCTGTGAAAAAATACTACTCCAAGTATAAGGGACTTAGAACCACAATTCTGTCACTAAAAAATATGTGACCCAGATATCTCTATCATTGCAGCAAAATGCAGTAAATGTCTTGAAATGTCAGTGGGCAAGGGCACACATTCTTTTTTCTGTTTGAATAATAATCATCATATCCTCATGCTCATATATGGTATTAATAATCAGTAAAAGGCATCTTTTTAGGGGGTTTCTTACAAAATTTTTTTCATATCTTATTTCTCAAAAGAGACAAAATCATCTCCTGCACTGTCTTTACACATCCTTGTTCTGGTAAGACAAATAAGTGAAACAACAGAAAATAAAACTTAGCTTAAAATATTTTTAGTGACCAAATCAAACCTTAGGTGAAAAATTCTTCTGTGTAGCAACATATGGATTTTCCCTCAAGTGGATATGATATTTCAATGTGCTAGGTGCTATATGAATAGACAAATTCATATTAAAATCTTATTTCTTGACCTGTTGCCCAAAGAAAAAAGGTGTCATGCAAAAATTTCATTATACTCAAAACACAGTCACCTAGGTGGAGAGAAGGATGCAAAAAATTCCGGCCCATGGCTCGTTTATGGCAGTCACCGAGCTGTGCTGGGTAATGAATTATTCTGTGTGACTCAGCAGAGTGAGAAAAGCCAGGGCCCACTGCGAGGCAGGCCTGCCAAATTATCTCCTCTCACCTGTCACGGTCACCACCTGGAGATGTGATGTCCCCAAACTCATTTGCACACAATCCTCTCCCATGGCCCCTTCTAGCAGCCATGAAGCACCTGTTTCCCTGCCACCTTGGGTAAAGTGCAGATTTTCTGTGTCCTTTAGTCATTTCTGCTCCCCCAAGGCCAGTGGTACATGTGTTTTGAAGAGAAGCATTCCTGCTAGATACAGGGAGGATTTATGACAAAAACTGGGCTGCTGTGCTCCCAAGTGGGGAAAACAACCCACCTAACCTACAGACCAGCAGAGACAGGTTCCAGGCAGTAGAAGAGAGATAAGATTTACATGTAGCAGCACCTTTTCCAGTTTACTAAGGTCTTGCAGGTTCTCTTCCCATCTTTATATTTAACATGGAAGTTATAATATACCTGTTGTTAATATGAAGAAAAATCATTTAACGCATAATTTAAGGCTATCTATTTCAACCTAACAGTTGTGGGGTGGAGGTTTTTTGCAATGAACACTCAAAAAGAATGTTCATCCAAATAGGAGGTTTCTTGCCCATCACTGTCTGCCTTCAGTCTAAACAGGATGAGATTACAGAAAATCACCAGATATTGCTCAGTCCAGACAGTTCTGCTTATTATCAAGGGTTTCATAGTGTGCTATGGCTGCAAACTGGCACATGTGCACATCCTTCACATTGCTCCAGTCACACTGATAGTATAGGGTTAAAATGATTTTTAACATGATTTTAGAACTGCAAAGGGGCATTCAAGGGGTGGTGGCAGCAGTTAGGAAAGGCATAGCCTGGGAATGGAATGTTAGCCCACTATAACTAGAGCCAGATCATTGTCTCAGAAGAATCAAGTGTGACTTGTATCCAGGCGATAATCAAGGGAATTGTTTTAAATGAATCAAGTAAAACTCAGGGAGAAGGGGGTGTAATCTGTGTTAGCAACCAAGATCGGGGATCTGGTAGTTAGGGGTGTGTGTATTAATTAACATGTAATATGAATATGCATAATGTAAGGATATAAAAATTACAAAAGTTCCGGTATCGGTTGGGCACAAGATTTGGGTCCTTACTGCCCCTGTGCCCCTGCGCGTTCTAATAAAGCACCTGCATATAATTGCTTTGCGTGGTTCTATGTTTTCCAAACGCTAACAACACCAGTGAATTTATGGCAAGGATGAATTTAGGCTGATATGTCTAACACAAGAGAAAGTCCAAAGTACTGGAAAAAATGAAGGGTGTCCATTTTAGGGACGGTATTGTTTTACTTATTAAATTATCTCTGTGAAAGCAATATCACTGACATAGTAAAAAGTTAGAGTTCAGGAGCCTTGCGAGATCTTCTAATTCCTAATCATTGCCCTCAGCAACTGTGTATAATATATCAATTTTGTCCCATGTGGAGAATCATTACCCTTTGACTCTGAATTTGCAGAAGAGAATTTAAGAGCTGTAGTCTGTTTCCCACATGATAGAAGACTAAATATTTCCATTAAGATTGCCTAGTCTGAGCGATATTTTTTGTCACTGCACTATAAAAATATTAAAATATTGGGAACTTTTAATGTTCCACAGCACTGAAACCATTCCTTCTGGATTTAGTGAGGCATCCCAGAACCTTTCATAAGCTTCCAGTCAGACAACACAGAATAGCTGATCTTCCTGTGTGTATCTTAAAACACTATTCACAGCTGTGTTTGGACACACATTTTAAGACTGCCATAGACAGGGCTGGCTGTAGCTGCCTGTGGCTGCGATGTGGGTGGGAGACTGTGCAGAGACATTTATCACAGGAGGAAATTCTCCCCCTTTTTTTCGTTCCACTATTTTTCCTTAGATGTATGTAGGATGCATGAAAGGCACTGTAGTTAAAGCATCTTTAGTGCTCACCATCCCAGCAGTACCATGCATGTGCCCACCTGACAGGCTCAGAAACACAGCCCCAGCTCCCATGCTCAGGCCTTAGTGTGCAGCACAACCTGCATTAGCAGTTTCCTTGTCCCCATGTCCCTGGGCTTTGGGGTCCCAGAGACCCTCATAAATACTCGGGAAAAAATAAAAATAACAAGAGTAACAAACTGTGAAAGGTCTAATAGCAAACTAGTTTACTACTAGACCTCTGTATTGCTAATTTTTGAAGACTTCATGCGGTGAGTACCAAAACTTTGGAGGATGTTCTATACACCCTCTGGGAGACCCCTATGACAAAATCTGTGTGGAATCCTGTACCTTTTATAAAGCAATTAATCCATAACCTAAGCTAGAATCCACTTCAAGAGAACAATTTCAAGACATCAGTCATGGCACCTTATCCTATCCAGTTCTCCTGAGGTTCACACAATAGTGAATTGCCACAACAATTATTCAGCATTTGTTCACACAGCAGAGTTCCCTGATAGTTGTAACTTGGTTGCTGGAAGCAAACAGCTGCGTTTTTTGGACATCTTTTACAAGCACATTAAAATCATCCTTCCTCAAGAGACATCTTAGGCCATAGGTACACACTTGATGGCTAAATGGGAAATTCTATGTGTAACGTCCAAAGATGTAATTATCCCACCACTTGTAATGATGGCTGAAAAAGCCCCAGCAAATTATGTACCTGCAAAGAGCAGCTTTTTGTCATATACACATTATTAGAAAACAAAATATGGAGGCTATTTGATGTCAGTTATGGCTGGCCAACCAGATCTATTTCTACCACATCAAATTTCTTGCCTCATTTGCTTCCATGGAGGCAACTGGGAAAAAACATACTGAGGTCCTGGGAAATAGCTCCAGACAGCTCTATTTATACATTTCAACCTTGATCTACAGAGAAAAAAAGTGAACCTGAAAATTAAAATGTTAACCAGACATTCACATTAGGACCTTTTCTCTACTTTTTTGTTAAATATCTCTGGAAAGCCCAAGCAAAGGCAGGGGAAGCAGCCCTTTCTCTCTGTCTGTCTGCCTGCCCAGCAGCAAGTCCTTGGGGCTCTGCACCAGAAAGATGTCCCCAGCAGCAGTGGGGGTGCTCCTGGTGCTTCTGATACCCCCAGTCTCCAGCAGCCTGTTTGCTTCTAAATACCAAGTGAAGTGATTCATATGAGTGGTAAACCTCCCTTCTCCATTAGGAAAAGCTGTGAGATGTAAAATGACCTGGAACTTGCCTGACAAAACCGAATCAGTGGCTAATTGTGCTTGCACTGAAAAGGAAGCAATTAATCAATTCCAGCATGCACATTTATTTACAGAAGTAGATTATGAAGGCAAAGCAATCTGTCAGGCTGTGCTTTCTGGCAGTCTATTGGGATTTGCCTTCAGACTTACCTGTGTGTCTTTCAAAACGTTTCAGCTGTGATAATGAAGATAGCAAGTACGCAGAAAATGGAGTCACAGGAACATTCTTTTTGAAGGAAGCACATGGATGAAGTTATAGTTTATCCAGCACCTGGCACGTGAGCCTTTTGTGCAGGAGTTCCTCCTCTCACATTCCTTTCAGCCTCCCTTCAACTCAGCACGTCCAGAGCAGCAGGACCTGAGCCAAAGCCGAGGCTTGGCTCCCTGCAGAGACCCTGGGCTCCGCAGCTCCTCACCTATCGGGGCGCATGTGACAGTGTGAAGGGGTTTAGAGCCTAGGGCAGATGTGCTTTTCCGCAGCAAGGCATAACTTTTTCGAGAAAGTGTTTGTTGGTTTTGCATAAATGCAGGCCGGTGACAACATTCCAATGAAATAAAAGGTTCTGCAGTTCACATCATTTCTGTGAGTGACTTTTGTGAGTCTTTGCTATCAAGTGAGCAAAAAGTATTCGGTGTCTGTCCAACTGACTTTCAATAGCTATTGAAAATTATTTATCACAATTAAGGTTATCTGTGAACTTCTTCATTCCAACAGAAGTAAGCCCTGCAGAGTTCGGACTTCCCAGAATTCCACCTCAGCACAGAAGCTCCTTGCCAAATCCACATCTGAGACAATGAAAGATGATCTCTTCCAAAGCATCCAGCTATGACTGTGTGAAAATGCGAGATACGATATAACATGAAGGCATTTTTTGATTTAAAGACAAAAATGTGGGCTATGCACAATTCTAACCACTCCTTACATTGATTTTATGCTCTTGTAATCTCTTTCCTTCAAAGGGTAAAAGTCTTTAAAATACAAAACACATACTTGTAAAAACAATGTTTTTTTTAAAAAGGCTAACATGACATTAACCTAATCTTTCCTATTTAATCAGCAGACAGAGTAAATGGGATATAACATGACTCTCCACATCCTCTGTGGCTTGAGCTCAGAGAGAAACTGATATGGAACATGTTGGTGGAGGGGAAAAAAGGGAAACATGACTTTCTACGCATAAAGCACAGCTCTGTTATCAGGATGATTAAAGCCATTTACAGTAAAATAACAGCCTTCCATATCATCCCAACATCCTGAACTCATTCTGCTGTTCTGGGGTAATTAGACGGGTTTCAAATGTTTAAAATATAAGCCTGTTTATGGAAAAATGTCCTTCTAATCAAGATGTCTTGGTATATTTGGTACAAGATTTCATTTCTATTCTTTCTAACATCTGTAATATAAAGGAGCCAATGGAGTTTTGCAAAAACATAACAAAAATCTCTGCAACTCCAACTTGCTACAGCTTAAACCAAAACATCAAAGAAGAGAAAATTCTATAAGAAGCATGTAGAGATAGAGTGGCTGTCAGGGATGCAAGGAAAATGAGAGTTTTGTTTGAATTCTCATTTTAGAGAGCGGGAATATGTCTCCATGTGTGTGTGCAGACACATCTGGGGTCAGGTCTTCTGGGACAGGTTTGAGGAGTGAGCACAAATCTCCTGTAGCCCTGAAAAGAGTTCTGACGTTTTAAAACAACGTTTTAAAAAGAGGAGATAGCAGAGCTTCCAGCAGCACTGATTTTAGATCTCTCCATTTCTTTTGTTTTTCTTACAAGTCAGAGTTTCCAAGTAAAATTTTCTGGTGGCTATCCAGTTTCTCTTAGCAATTTTTCCCCCATATTTTCCCTGTCCTTCAACGCACCAAATTGGCCAATGGCTATTGATTACAGTCTCATTTTGCCTATTCCATCACTCATTTCACTGTCCCAAACCTCTTTGCAAATGCAATCTGCATCTTCCTCTAGGCTGTAAGGAGACAAGACCTGCCCTCCACAGCCCCTGCTCGCCAGCTCTTCCTGGTGAGCTGTGCTCTCACACCTCGTGACAGGATCATGGCATCACCCTGGTTGTGTTTCAGTCTCTTTCCCAGGCCATTGACTCCTGCTCAGGAGTTCTTGTCAGCAGCTCGGAATTACATCTTGAGGCTCTGCAACATCAGACCCATTTCAGCTCAGCCCGGAGCTGCCAGTCCCTGCTCTGGTGGCCCTGCAGCAGTGCCAGTCTCCAGCCCTGCCCCTGGCCCTGCCTCACCCCTACACAGTGGGTAGCCTGCCTCCAGGATGAGCTCCTTGGATGTACCCCACAGCTGTGCCTCCTGCCCTGTCTCCTGTTGCTGCTGCCTGGGTTCCCTGTGGGGACATCAGATCCAGTTGATCCCCTCACAGTGCCAGGGGCTGCTGATGGACCCTGTTAGAGCAACACCCCACTGTATCTGAGCTGACTGGACAAGGTGGAGCTGCAGTGCCCGGGCAGGGGTCACCCTTAGCCCCCAGCCCCTCAAGGCACGCTGGCAACACACAAGCTGCAAGGGGAAATAAAGACCTGAGGGTGTCTTGGTATATAGAGATGAATCATGGAAATAGTTCACCAGTGGAGAAGATTTAGGAACTGGAATATATCTTCTGAAGTAGGCAAGTCTTGATCAGCAGGGCTTACAGGCAGGAACTTTGCCAGAGGGATTGTAACAGTGCAATACAGACGTACACACATCTCTGTACACAGGTTTCAAGGAAGCGTGGATTTCTCTAAACCCAGTTAAGGGATCAATCTTTCCTCTGGTAATTACATAGTATTTTCTGCAACCCAGTAGCATGATATAACATGCCAGGATTAAGTGGCAGCCACCTGCTCCCTAACCAAGCCTGGGTGTAGTCAGCCTCCAAGCAAAATTAAATTACTTGAACCACTAGAGCCCAGTGAAACTCAAACTCAGTGTCTGTAGCAAAGTACACAGTGCAGGCAGCTCAAGCCAGATCACCACATCAGATCTCTCTCCACACCCAGCCCCTGACTGATAAGGGTAGCATCCCATCACACACAGCTCAAGGAAGGCAGCTGCCCAAATGCCACTGGAAGCTTTGAGTCCAGTTAAACTGGAAATTTTATGAGTGGGCACAATAGCTCAAATATCCACACTTCATCCTAGGACTAAAAAAGTAGAATTTGTGAAAAGTAGAAACCATGACCATTTCTCTCCAGACCAAGCAAACAACAGCTGCACTGTTGTTATTCCTGCCTCTTCAGAATGCTTCTAATCATTAAAATGACATAAGGGAAAAAATGGATGCAGAAGCAGCAAGAGACTAATCAAACAACATTTTTCACACTCTAAATCAGACATGCTGATAGAAGATGTTCTACGTTTAGTAAATTTGGATCACAGTCCCAGGTTTCTGATTTACATAGAATTTGGTTTCAAAGCAGATTCAGTCCACATTAATAATTGACATTAATCTTGTAGGGGCTGCAGTGCCTTTTCCTACCATTATGAAGGTGAATCCTGATTGCATCTGAGCATCAGAGTTGTTTGGAAATGACATGCCAACACTTTGCTGTTTTCTTTTGGTAATGCTGAAAATGCTTTCTCATTAAAAAGAATGAGCCAAATTCTGCAAACTGCCAGTTTTGGTACATCCACAAGGCACTAACATGAATATAAAATCCTTGTTTGCTATAACTGCAGGAAGTTACCAGCCAGATTTTCAAGGCTGAAGGCTTGGTATGGTTATCACTCTCTGCCTCCCTTGTTCTTATACATTTCCATAGGTATTAGTTGCCATTTGCATCAAAGACACACTATGGGGTAGATGGACCTTGGCACAACACATCTACTCTAAAGTTTGAGTAACTGAGGGAAACCTGAAATGGATTCATTATTCATTCAAAAGCACATAGTTTTAAGCACAATTTCTGTTCAAGTGGAAAGCTCACTTTTTTCCCTTGTCTTTCGTTCAGAAGATTACTTACGTTGATGCTTTGACTAGAACAAAAATTTTGAATGTTTCAGCACTGATTCTTGTAAAACTTTGAACTGAGACTACCAAATAACTTACTTTAGACTAAGTTTGAATATGTTTATCAATATATTAAAAGAAGTAATCTTAATAGTCCTATATCTGAGATGGAATGAACTGGGGCAGAAAAGAACATCACAGAGTGCTGTAACAAATATTTTCCAAAAGGAAAAAAAAGGGGAGTGGGGGAACTGAGCTACAGCATCATATTTTGGTGTCAACAATACTGATATTGGCAACAATTTCCCTGTATGTTCCACTGTGGGGGGCAATGTCATAGGCTCAACTAATTTACGAATGGTTCCTGTTGCGTTAGACAGAGAGGTTTGTTAGACTCTTGGCAAAGCAAGAATAATTTACACTAATATTTTGTCATTAGCAAAAGTTCAGTGGATGCGCAGTTTGGAGTTTCAGCAGGTACACACAGGTGGTATTTCACTGAGAGGGAATGCAAGCACAAGGAACAGTCGGAGTCGGAGGGATAGTGACACAATGAGACAGCTTGCAGCAATGCTTTCTGAATTTTCAATGTCAAGACACTCTCTCTGCAACTTTACTATGGCTCATATGGATAATTTCCTCTTTGAAATCAAAATCTGTTCAAAGCAAAGAGCGGCAGCCAAATCCAGGTAACATACAGTAGATCTGTACCAAGAGCGTCAATAGATCCATGCCACAAATTACCCTACCTTGTTTATACAAGAAGAGTCTGTCAGTTAAAAAAACCTATTTATATTTAAATAAAATTACTTCTTCCTCATCTAAAATGTTTACAAGAGATGAGCAGGGATCAGAATACTTTCTGTCTGCATGGGAATCATGAAAATTCCCTACTGTTTTGTAGATGCTCTGGTGACACCAAACGGTAAATGGAAAAGACATTATATTACTTTGACCTTTTGTCAGACTGATTTGGAACATCCATAAGTCTTTTTATTTGATTAGAAAGTTACCTTCTTTTTTTCTTTTTCTCTTTTATCTTGTACATTGTGGTGCTGGAATAAGGAGCATAACAGCCTTTTATTTGTTCTATCACATATCTCAGCTCTCTGTTCTTGAATTACTTTAATTTACCCATCAGTACAAAATGTTTGATTAAAATAGACACGGGTGGATGTGTGGCATAAACTGCACTTAAAACAGCAGTCTGAAATGGGGTTAAGAAAAATTATGTCCTTATGATTAATTGCAGTACTTTTTTATTTGATGTGAGGTACATGCTAATGACTCTTTTTAACATATTTCTGTTGCTTCTTCTTTCTTTATCTGTCCACAAAGGAATTTGATTAACTGCTGTGAGTGGGGTTTTATATATACATGCTTTACAAAACAGAGGAATAGGATTACAATAAGTTTCTTAAAGTGGCAGATTCTGGCATTGTCAGTCCAGCAAAAGCATGAAATTGAGTACATCAGCCTTTAACTGTTCTGCCCTTTCATTCAGCTGATATTGGCACAGAAGCTCCATTCTGCAGATAGTGGGAGTTTAAATTATGGGAGCAGGGGTTTCAGTCCATACTGGACATGAAAATGTTCAAGCAAGCCATTAACAAGATCTTCCAACACCTCTTTCCATCCCTTGACACTTTAAACTCTTTAAACTCCTCTGACTGATTTGGTCATTCCCATCAATGCAAGGGCTTCCACAAGCTACCAGGGATGCCAGGAGTGTCTGTCATTGGAAGCAAAGTTCACCTACCCTCCATTGCTCCCACATGCACAAAGCAGACAAAACATAATAAATAGAATATATTTTGACCCTTAAGAATAGCAAAAGTCATATGAATAATATGTCGACAAATGAAGTTGACCCAAGCGGTTCATATGAGTAAGTCTGCAGCCTCTTTGAGCTCAGTTCAGCTCAGTATCATATGGCTATATTATAAAGTTTCTGCCATTATTTGACCTTCTGAGCAACATCATTGATTTCAGGGCCCTCTTTGTTCAGCATCTCCTACTACACAGAAATCAAATACTTCACAAACCTTCTTGTAAGCATCTCATGGAGAGAAGTACGAGGACCTGAATCCACAGTTTTAAAGTAAATAAAAGCACTTGACCATAATCAAATATATCATGGTATGCATCTCCTCTTGTTCACTGACTGTTTATATTTTGAGCCAGGAACACATTTACCACTCCTTAGTTTGCAAGAAAATAGTAGCAATTTGCCATTATAATCCTTAGCTCCTGCGATCTCCATGTTGCAGTCATTTGCTAAAATCTGCCCTTTGCCAGCATTTTAAGCCACATCCTTCTGTTCATTATTAAATCACTCTAAAAAATATCACCAGCAAAAATTAATCTTTAGGAAACAAGAGAAAGAGCTGCAAGACTCCATATGTTATCAGTCTTAATTTTATTCCCTCCCAGTCTCATAATCCTCCTCCCATTTGTTCCAGTAGTTTACTTATCAGCTCCCTGAGAGTACCTCAGACAAGTCACTTCTTATCTCTTTACCATAAACATGACATTACTTAAAGCACAAGTTGAACAATGATATCAGTCTCTGTGTTTTCCTCTCCCTTTCTTTGCTGAAGCACAGGGCTAATGCAGCCCACTCTCTTGCACTTGATATTCACAGAAATAAACACTTAACAAATACAAGCTGTTTTCTGGTTTTTTAATAACCATAAGTATCTCTCAATGGATCACAATGAATTTGAAATCATTTGACTATGCAAGATAAGTTAATTTAAATATTTGTTTAGCATTTTTTGTGGTGAAAACGGCATTTTACCAGTAAGCTTGAGAGCAAAGGATGACAGCTGGGCTGATGGCAGAGTAACCTCTTATCCTATGGGATTATTGCTGACAAAAGTCAAGTTAGAAAACACTCCCATGCTGAATATTTACCCCAGGATTCTAAATCAGAATACTTACTCCTGAAGATAATGCTTTCTGCTAAGATTAGACAAGATGAATTCAGTTTGCAGGGTCAACTTTGTAAGGCATAATCAGCAAAAGACTACAGCACCATGACTTCAAGGATGAGATGGCAAGCTAGAGAAAAATATGGAATACCAGGATTATTCAACATCAAAAATCATGCACAAACATTTATGTAATACATGCCTTTTGAAAAAAAAAATTATTCTACAGCTGGCAAGTAAAAGGAGAGGGTGGCTCACTAAGAACAGTTGTGAATGAAGAGCAAGCTGAGCCGAAGCCACACATCAGAGAAGACACCAGAAAAGATGAGGTTGTCCAAGAGAAGAGTAGATCAAGAAGCACCTGTGTATAATGGCTGAGAGAAAAACTGCTGAGGAACAGGAAGGAAGTTAGGAAAGCTTGGATCTTGATGGAGGCAGTGAGAAGTGGAACAGGAAAGTACTGATATGGTCAAGCTGCAGGGTTGGATATTGGTTTCACCAGCAGAACACAGGTAGACTCCAGTTATCAATGTAATGCACCCAAATGGAACAGCACAGTGGGGGTGGTTTGTAGGCGGGTTACCCCTGTCCCCCCCATAAAATGTCTTTCAGAAAATCCACAATAATAAAAACTTAAACATCTTTCTCATCCTTTGCCAGCAGCTGTCTTTGCAAGCCTCATGTGATTTGGCAGCCAGTCGCTAGCAAAATTAATTTCTATTTGCTACCAGCTTAATACTGCTTTATCTGCAATTCCCTGGAAAATTTGTTTTGCCCAAAGTACTTTGAGTCATGTGCTGAAAAGGCAAACATAAACAGTTAATTCTTTATGAATTATACCTTTTCTACCTGTGACTTCACCAATGTTTGCAGAGCACCTGCAGAAAAATAATTATATTCCTTCCGTGCTCCTAGTGAAACAAGTCCCATGTCTCTGGGAGACAGGTCTTAGTTTAAGTGCACACCTGGAGCAAAGACCAGAAAACACGTGGAAATGAAGTCTTAGCAACTCTGTTTGCACAAGAGCACATCACAGTGTTTACTGAGAACAGCAAATTTTATGTTGACACTTTGGATACTCAGCTTCATGCATCAGGGACAGCACCTCCTCTCTCTGTGGGTGCAGCAATCAACAAGCAAGGTAGTTGCCATCTCAATTGGCTTTGAGAGCACTAACAGAAATAAATATTCCCTATTATTGAGAAGCCTGGAAAATACAGCCACAAAATAATAAAATGCAATTACTGGGAGAACAGGGGAGAAATTGCCTGCCTACAATCCCTTATATTACACTTCAGAAATGCTCTAATTTTTATTCCATTTTTCAATGCCAGTTGAAAACAACAATTTGTCAGCTGAGACAAAGGCTTCAGCGTGCCCTGGTGGTCCTTGTCCAAGGCTGGTGACCCCAGGGGGGCTGGCTGCACCCTGTCCTTGCAAAGCACAGAGGCAAAGATAGAGGTGAGCCCAGCAGTGAAAATGAAGGCCAATGACAAACCTGGGGAGGTTCTAAAATTTAGAGCTCCGTGAGCTGCCTGGATTGGTCTAGGAACTCTTCCAGCTTTGAATGCAACTAGAAATTAGGATATAAAACACATGGGCTGTGTTTTCCAGCATACACCTGCAGGAGGCTGAGCACAGCATTTGACCCTGGATTTAATATCTGAATGCCCTTTTTCACATTTCCCTGAGTGCCACCAGAGGTTAGTGTTCCCTGTCAGTGCCACACAACTCCTTGCAGCACACACTGTTTCTGACAGTCTGGTTTACGATCTGGAATGATTTCATTCCCAGTGTGGAAAGCAAGAGAAGGTCTTCTCTGGCTCAGCATGTCCTGCGTGCGTCTCTCTCAAACCACGATTAGCTGTTTCAGCTCTTATTGAGATACCTTCTGCCAAATCTGTACTTTAGATAACCGTGGTTCATGCCACAAAGTCTCTCCAGCCAAATGAATTCTGTATTTCAGTCCAACACCTAAGATATATTATGAAGGCTACCAAAAAAAGAAAATTAGGTCTGTTTTGTGAATTTATGGAGTAATATTTTTCATTTTCTTTTAATACCAATGCTAATAATTGTTAAATACAACTTTAATGTGGAGTTTATTTTTAAAATTACACACTAAATAAAAATCTAAATATTTCAAAGTATTATTTTTAACTCTAAGGGAGTTTAGAATGATGCAAATTACTGGCAGCTTACTGATGCAGTACAAGTAACTACCTAAGTTTGCTGTTTCAATTTAGTCACTAGGATTATAACTGGCTAGACTAAGCCCTAGCTACAATTCTCGTGTGATCAAGTGAGGCATGCATGTCACTCAGTTTAGTGAGCTGCCCACACTTAAACCTGATTGAAGCTTAAGTAGATCAGAAAGATGGTCAGCCTGTGACATATTCTCAAATGCCAAATCTCCACAGGAGGAAGAGAAACCCTCAGATTTTAATAATTTATTTTTAAATTATTTGGTTAGTCAGTCCAAATCAAAGAAAGATTATGTCCTAACTAAGCAATCAAAAAATGCTTTCAGATCTATCATCTGGTAACTCGGATAAAATTACATCCTTATGTTTCTTTAGGACAGTTTAATGCCTTTAATCCTTGATTATATAACAGTGCTTTAATCTAAGATAAATTGCAAAAGAGCAATGAGGGCCTCAAGAATTTTGATTTTCAGATTCCGTTTGGCCTAAAGGCACCTTATGCTCTTAGAATACCCCAGCAGAAAGCTTTAGATCCCAGCAGAAGCCATGGTTATTTTGGTTGTTTCAGGTCCAGAAGAGATACTGGGTTTTAACCTTTATGCTCTGCACGGTTATAAAATTTAATCAGCCTTTGGTGTGCATGCGTGAGTGCTGTGAGCACTTGAGCACAGTTCAGTGGTTTTTTTGTTCATCAGTGGGACAATTTTTAATCTTGTTCTGTGTCTGTGGTAGAGTCCTTCTACTCCATCTACACAGCCAAACCAATCAGCTTTTGTCAGTCAATTGTTATTTAGCCGTACTGCAAATACCAAATATTCCAGTTGTCGTTACTCTAACTCCTACAGCTGACATAAATAATACTGAACAAATACTTAAAACCCTGAAATCCATACCTCTAGAGAAAGACAGAAAATATAGCTGCAGAATATGCTCAGTGCTTCTTTTGAAAAGTTAGTTAGATAAGGATAATTGCTGTCATGTTACAGACATAAAGACAATGATACAATTAAGATATGTTTTATTTCCTTGGTAATTGTTATGGCAGAGGGGAGCAATGACTTGGTCAAACTCACAAAAAGAACAATATTTGCCAAGGTAAGTGCTCTACCTAGCAGTGAGCTTTAGGCTCAAAAAAATCAAAAGTGTAAAAGCCAAAGACCACACATACCTAGCAGACATCAGAAACGCAAGGTTTTGTTTTGATTGGGGGATGTCCCAGATTTGATGCACTTCCCTCAAACTGGGCCTGAAAGACAACCTCAGAAATAAAGGAAATAATTACTTTCAATTCAGTTTCTGTCAGCTGAGAGTGCAGAAAAAAATGACAAGAAAGTGTCACACACAGCAGTGTTTTTTGTCATTGCTCCTATTCAGAATAAAATGGGAGCCATCACACCAATGCTTTGTAATGAGACTTCCAATCAATCATTATTATGGTGACAAATGTAAGGCACTATCCACCTGAGCTGAACGTAAATTAGAGACTGCACTATAATAAATCCTGGCTAAAATATTAAACTCAATGAAATTACATTCATTAATTCAAAAAATAAATTATCCCCTGACATGTGAAAAGCTCTATACCGTTATGTGAGAGCAACTGAACTCTTTGGGGATGTTTAATGGAGAACAATAGAATTTCTTCATGGAAAGAAGTGTGGAAAGTCTGCCAAATATTTTAAAGAACATTCTTCTCTTGATACACTTAAAATATTAATAAAAACTTTTATATTCATAATTTACTGGAAGGTCTTAAATAAAAATAGATTTTGTGAAGTTCTATCCTCGTAAAGAGGGGAGAGGCATTTATTGGAAAAGCATGTTGACTCACAGGGGATATTAATGCTGTTCCCAATAAAGACCACAACCCACTGCGACTGTATCTTTAGCACGGGCTCTTCTACACAATCTGCTCCCATCTGAGGAGGGGGAAGGAGGTTTCCTCCTGCTTCCTGTCAAATTTTGGCCTTGCAACCACTCAAGAAACGTCACACTAGATGTGAAACTGGTAAGGAGTTACCCTCTGCTTTACTTAGTCTCCAGTTCCTCCCCTGCAGCCCCAGGATTTGTGTCAGCTGGATGTGCCAGCAGATTATTTCAATAAACTTCTGGAGACTACAGCCCTGCTTGAAGAAAAGCACCCCCTTTCCAGCTGCTAAGGTTACTCATGGCAGGGTGTCCAGCTTTGATTTCCATTCCTGAAACTCATCTGTGTTTCCATAAGGAGGCACAGACTCAGCATACGTGGATAGGAATCCATGGTTTACTGCTCCTAAGTGAAAGCCACTGGGCTGCTGAGTCACGTTCAAACTTATTGTTACAATCTTGAATTCCTCACCAGCCAATTCTGTGCTTGAAAAGGAAACACAGGGGATGTGTCTTCCACCTATCTTACTCTGACCAATAGGATTTTCTACAATCTGAAGAAAAAAACGGAAAAAAATAGGTGTGTGGATTCATTCCAGCCTTAATTCTTGGTGTATGAGAACACTGCCCACATGGCCATTACTTGTTAAACTTCTTTGGACATTCTCATCCCATTGACCTGACCATCTGAGCTGATTGCAGGCAGCCAAGAAGAATGGTGGTAAAATACAAGGAAACAGAAGAGCAGCGTGACTAGCTGATAAAAGTCAAGGCAGAGGCAATAATGACATTTATCATTAGTTGCCATTTAGAAGGCTGTTATGAAAAGAGATGTAAGTGCTTCGTTCTCTGTAAAACCAAAAACTTGTCAGAAAGGTAGCAAATTGAATATTAGGAAATAATTCTAATAACACAGGTGGAGAAACACAGGCACAGGTAACCAAAATGGCATTTGCACTGGAGGTACGGCTGAGCACAGAGCAGAAGAGAGGGTGGCTGTAACAATCACATGCTTCCAATCTTGGTTTTTCATGAAAAGGTATAGTCAAGCAGCTGAATGTAACATATGTATTAAAAACATTAAAAGTTAGGGTCACCGCACTCAGTTTGGCAGGTTTTAAGTACTGCATGTCCAATATTTACTGCAGAGACTGGAGCCTCTAAACAACTTTGTGCTGCCCCCTTACAGCTCCACCAGAAAACCTTCTGTTCCCTGTGACCCTGCACAGAGCTCAGGAAGGTCTGTCCACCAACAGCACCGCTCCCAGGTGCCTCACCACAGCAATCTGTAGCACACATCTCATGGAACAGATGATCTACCAGAAATCCAGAGCCGTGGGTTTCTGTGGATTTTCATTTCCTGCTTCATAACCCTGCTAGTTTTCCACACTGGCATGCATGATGAATACATCTATACAAGCCTAGTGGAAAAAAACATACCGGGCATTATCCATTTTATATTTTTCAAAGGCTCAGAAAGTTGGCCAAATCAAAACCAATTTCCACTGAAACTCTCCAAAGTCTTTCCAAATGCAAGCTATAACCCTGGTCAAATGTCAGTTCTCAAATGAGCTATTCAAATATTAATTTTCCAGTGTTTTCACGAAGGGCAAAAATATTTTTTTTTTAGTTTTACATTTACAAACAGAACACAGGCATCTCATCAACATTTATTAAACAATGAAAAAGGGCTGCCTTTCCCAAGCAACATTTTAGCCTCAGAAGAGAAAGATTCTGCCAGATTTAAAAGAGGTAATTTTGATGGCTACCTCCATCATGCAGTCTCTGTTTTTGCAAGATCACTGCAGTAAGTTCATAACCAACAACATTAATATTGATTCCTTGCCAGAATGAGGCCACGCTGCCATATCATACCCAGACCAGGGCATCTCCCTGGGTGGGGGAAGCAGCAGCACTGACATCCCACATGGTCACCCCACACCTGCCCTCACACCTACTCAGCTCACAAGGTCTTATAACTTAAAGCAATAAACTGCCAAATCACATTAAAAATTTAGCATTAAATCATTCAGAAAAGAAAGCAAACCAGCAAGTACATCGTGACTCATGATCATTTATATGTTTGTTTTTGCAGATTCTCAAAAGCCTACCAATAGTTTGCTGCTTAAAGTACCCTCAAAAGATATGCTCAAACCAGAATATAAATTATATTTTTCACTGGTATGCTGGCAAACCTTTATTATGGCAACAAAATGAACTTTTCGCTTCATCATTTCATTTAAAAAAATGACAGCATTTGGTACGTTTATGTTGACTTTGTTGCAGTGAGGTGCAAGTGCTGTGTTATCCATTTTAACTAAGCTCAGGCTTTAGATCAAAAGAGAAAATGCAGCTGACTCAATCTTACTTAGTAAAACTTTATGACTATCTCAGAGTATATTTTCTCTAATATTCTGGTTCATCTCTAGCTTTCACCTGTTGTTTGAAGCATCTCATATCATTAGCCTGTGGGAGGAATAAGATTAACCTCTGATATTCCGGGGGAAGAAAGGGAAAATGATCATAATTTTGTACCTTCTTTAAAAATGTCCTGTTATTATTTGCTATTTTTACAGGCTTCATTAGAACATACAACGAGGGAACTTCCAATCCAACTTGCTTGATGGTTTAGTGTTTAATATACAAGAGCAAACTCAACAGAGGGAGAGAGACAGGTGTGGCAGCAGAGAACTTGGAGTCACCCCTGCTGTGGTGACAAAGCTCCCAGCTGACCTGCTGCATGGCTGGGAGCAGCCAATGCTCTGGGACGCTGGTATCTCCAGGAGCCAAAGGCTCACCATAACCCTGGCCTTGCCAGCCCTCTTCTCAGTCTGGAATACCATGGTCTGGAGAGTGAGTCTTCAGCCTTAGAAAGCAATCTGGAGAAGATGAAAACACCATACAAGCATGTATAGCCAATTCTAATCTCAACCCCTTCATATTTTCCTAATTTTTTTCACATTATGAGTAAACAATATATTAGTGGTCACACTCCATTGTCATCCTGTGATGGAGTTTGAAATGTCCCTGACAAAAGCCCTTGTTTCTGTATTTTACTTGCTTTCCACACTGACATGACATTTCCAACTTTGTCAGTCCTAAAATCCAGGGAAAACATATGCTCTATCTCAACTACGACTATAGTCAGGAAAGTCCAACACAGCCAGCTATTTAATTATGGGATCATGGCCAATCCTTGAAATATATTTGTGTAGCTTGGGCAGGAAAGGATTGGAGCTGGCATCTGACACAGCTCACAGGAGATGCTCTCCAAACCTGCCACTGCACTGTCATCTCAGTTGATCCATGGTCTCTAAAAGAGCTGACAGGCTTGCAAGGGACAGAAGCAACAGCTGCTGAAAGGAACCTTACAGGAAATAGATTTTATTTATTAATTACTTGACTACTTGCAAGAAAAGCTAGGGAAGCTAGGAAATAATGTCTATACCTAACTAAACTTCCTACCAGGAGAAAGTGCTCCTTAAAGAAAACACATCCTCCTCAAATGCCTTAATACCATCCCCTTCCCTCATTCCACTCAGCAATCTGACATCCTGGATATGAAATCCTTTGAGTGTGGACAGACAATTCTCCTTACCTGAGTCTCCAACACCCTGCAGTACATATTTCCAGCATATTAGAAGTACCTCTAGCTGAGAAATTGCTGGACTAACTAGTGCTCAGTGCAGAATTTTAAAGTAGTGTGTACTGTAAAACAACAGTTGATCCTCATTGCTCCTCTCCCAAAACCTCATTAGATTCAGCTGTCATCCTGTTTCAAGGTCTTGCTCTCCTCTATCATTTTCCCAGCAGACCAAACTCCAAGAGTACACACTGGCCACAAAAAGCAGAGTTTTAGGACTGAATTACCATCTCATAATAAAGATTCCTCTTTTGAATAGAAGGTCTTTGCTGTTTACTGAGGCATCTGACAAAATTCAGTCCCTCATCAAGATTATTTTTGGCTGCTGCAGAAAGCATCTAAATAAATCCAGAATCCATTTTAATGTTAATTTATTTAAATTAATTAGATAGACATGCATATTAATTGTATTTTCATTTTCCTTTCAGATATTTTTGGGCAATGGTTAAAGCAGGAGGGAAAACATCTGTTCCAGGTGAATGACATACATAAAAGCCATCATCTGGAATATGATACCAAGGGTGGATGAGCCACTAACATTTCTCTGCAAGTGGTGTCTTCAGCATCTCAATAGTCTGAGCCTAAAAATCATAAGAGAACCTTTATTTCTGAGCAGTTATGCTAATCAGGGTTAAATATACATAATTAGATATGGAAGATAGACTGAGCTAACCGAAAACCAAATGGATTAAAGATTTGAATTTCTAATATTGTCCTTAAAAAACAAAGGCCAAGTTTAACTTCCAGCTCTGCTGGTGCACTTATTTCAGTCATATTAATCCAGATTTATATAGCAAAGACCTGAACATCACTATAGGCTGAGAATTAAATGATATCCCAGCAAAAAATGCCTGTTGTATCTGTATCTTACTTTTATGAATCCTACCGTGTATTTCCTCACCAGGCCCAGAATTATTACAGTCCTGTCAAAAACTTGATGTAAAAGGTAAGGTAATTAAATACAGAGTCAATGAATATTCTTCAGAAGCATATGCGATAGAAAGCAAAAGGAAGAAAGGCAAGTAAATTACTTGATAAGCAGCTACTTTTAAAAACTGTTCTAGTTAGCCAGGATGACAAGATAGTTAAATGACTTATTAAATTAAAAAAGTTTTGTTACCCACGTAAAGATTCATTCAACCCACTCGCAAATGACGTGTTCATCATCATGCTTAAAATATTAAAGGATGCCCAAGCATCTCCTGCACATTGAAAGTCACATGATCCTTTGAAAGGGCTGCTTTGTACTTGCAGAGCATTCCTGGGAGCGAAATCTTGGTAAAAGGAGAGTGTGCACAGTAAACACTTAAAGACTTATCAGCAAGCAAAGCACTACCTTTGATTTTTTTCCATAAAGCTTTGCTTTCTATTCGAGCTTTCACTGTTTCTATTAGGTCAGATCTAAAGCCCCGTGATAGATAGAGGAATATATGTGGAGTTAATTACAGGCCCTGGAGAGCAGCCAAGAAGATGCACGGCTATGAAACATTTACTCACATTCTGTAGGTCATATGAACAACGCTAATGGGATTCCCAGTTTCAACACTGCATGGAAATGAAAGTGGGGAACCTCCCACAGGAATAGAAAAATGTAAGCTGAAAATGGAAATTCAGACAGTAGGGAAGGCAGCTTTAGGACTTCTAATACAAGGAGCTGTGCTGTGATAAAGTGAATACACAGGTTTTTTAATTATATGAAAAGGCAGATTTTTAAGATCCTGCATGGGAGTGTTCAGCATTAAAATATAGGGACTGACATGCTGCCAGCAGGTGAGCCTTCCCTCTCCAGCTTCCAGGTTTTCAGAGGAATGCTTCTGCAGTAAATAGCAAACATCAGGCGGATTTGTTCTGATCTCCCTTTCTGACTCCCTTTGCGTTAATTTGATACTTAAAACCGAGCAGCCAAGACCCAGAAGCTCCTGCTTTGGATTCCCTGGGATGGAATCCTACTTGGAGAAATCCCTCACTTCCGTACAATCAAGCTGCAGAGAGCAGAGGTACTTGGCTGTGCTTCCCAAAGCCTCCAGCAGGACAGACTGACGCGAGCAGACATGAGGAGGCACAGTTCTCCCAACAGGGGGAGAGAGGATAAATTGTGTGGTCTGGATTGACTCTGCTCATTTGAGATGTTTCTGGGAAGCAAACCAAAATGCAGTGAGTGGGATCAACCAGGAGATTTTCTTTAGGGCTGTGCTCCGGACCCAGAGGGTGCAATTAATTCCTTAGGTGTTAAATTCAACAGGATGATGCGCTCCAGGAGTGCACACACTGCGCTAGTGAGCAGCAAGTCAACAGGATCAGATTAAAGCTATGCAAAAATAGATTTCCCCTCGGCATATGCTGCAGACATCAGGCTCCCCAGAACCGTTTTGTCTTACAGATTTCCCTATGCAGAGCATTTTTTGTTGACATCAGCATCAGAGGAATAATTAGCTCATCCAAATCAATCTGAAAAGGCATCAAGTGAGACCTGAAAAGATGTGTTCTACCTTGTGTTGTCTATTTATGCACATCTATTCATTCCTAATTCACCTTCTTTTGACTGTTTTTCCATGTGCAACATCCCACCTACAAACAAGCCTCTCTCAAAATAAACCTCCTTTGCACCTGTCAGTATCTGCTGTAGTCGCAGTGAGTCCCGTGGTTGCTGTTAGAAGAGGTGTCTGTCTCTGTAGGTGTGCAAAATTCATCTCAGGAAATCCTTTCTAACACACGTCCTCATAAAGATGCTGCCAAAGGCATGGGTGTGCTGCAGAATTCCCTACCAAGGCTCCTAAAGATGAAATCACCTACCTACAGGTTCACACACCTTCTTATGCTCAGGGACTGTTTTGCCAAAAACAATCAGCATATATCCAGTACTGACACCTCGAAGGCTTGTCAGCAGCCAGAAAACATGCAGGTTTGTCGAGACAAACACAACTCACATTCCTCACAGCAACCAGTAGAGAAATTGTACATCAAAAGGAAAAGTCACATCCACAGCACTGAGCAGCGTAC
The DNA here is from genome assembly GCA_013389985.1 of Dryoscopus gambensis. NCBI lineage: Eukaryota > Metazoa > Chordata > Aves > Passeriformes > Malaconotidae > Dryoscopus > Dryoscopus gambensis. Next base: position 83,777 of record WEIT01001814.1, on the reverse strand, counting down.
GATTCCTTAATTCTTCATGGAGGTGTTGGAAAAATGTTTAAGTACCACAAAAAATTAAGTTGCTATCAAACTTCCCATTTGAAGAGTATGCTTGGGTCCACATCACCTAACTCAAGCAGACTCACGCTGAAGAATATCCTCTAATCCTTCAGAGAAGAAGGAGGTACCATGAAGTGATGCACTACTTACACAGCAGGTAGAATATGCCTTCCTCTGCTCGGCAAAATTCTGATGCACAGGATCACAGTTTACACATTCCCTTTACCAGGTGTTTTTGCTTTATCAGTGTTTTCCAGGAAATTGTTATTTCTGCTCAAGGCATAATTGACTCTCTGCTCATTTTTGCTCATGCTTTACGTTCTACAGAATAATTTTTTAAAAATAATAAAAATAAGAAGATCCTTTATTTTTATCTCTTCTTGAAGTCCTATCAATAGCCTCTGGATATTGGTGTTATGTTTGTTGGTGTTTTCCTGAAGCCTCTTTAGGAATCAGCAGCTTTTGGAAAGATTCTCTCTTTCATCTCTTGGTTACATTTTCACTTGTCTTTTAAAATAAGTTTTGAGTCCTAGTAGCCATTACTGTGCAATCTAAGAGCATAATTTCATTTTGTGAGCCAGGGAAAAAAAAAGAAAACATATTTAATATGAAAATAAATTCCTCTTACTGTAGTTTAACTGGGGAAGGGAGGAAGGGAGAGAAGAGACTAAGCTGTGAGTACTTGTGGCTGACAACCCTTTCATCCATCCCACACGCCGACACAGCCCCGTTACAGTATTTGCAAACATCTGATGCAGTGTGAGACCTGCACTCGGTACATGCAAACCACAGAGCTCTCTCTAACTGTGCATAACTCTGAAGGGAAGGTGACCAGGGATCTTTTCAACAACCCCAAAAACCTGACTGGAGGTGTATGGAAGCCTCCTCCCTTTTCCAACACAGACAGCAGAGCAAAAATGCATTTCTCCTCAACTGCTGCATGAGTTCTGGAAAAGATGAGCTCTCCTGTGTGAAAATTAAGAGCAGCTGACAAGCGCCTCCTTAGGAAGTTCACAGCTCCATGCACCAAATATCAAAGTGGCATAAAAGCACGGATGTGCTTTTGTTCCAGTAATGAATAATGCACAATCTCTCCACGTGCATCAGAGAACAGTAACACCACTGCCTTCGGCAAAGTTGCTGCTGCTTTCCTATATGAACAATCTGAATCTGGCCTCTAATCTTGAAAGGTCTGCCTACTGCTTCTGTCATTCCTCCAGCAGTACTTTAAATCTGTCTTGCTGACATCCCGTAGCCACAACGCATATCCATGCCGTATCGCGCTTTCCAATCAGACTTGTGCGTGCGTGGGAGGCAACTATATCCCCAGTGCAGGCCTCCAGGAGAAACGCAGACTATTAAAAGCATTCCTTCCAAGGTTAAACAGGATTCTGCCAAAATACTTATATATAGCTGGTCAGCAGCCTGCACAGTGGTTTCTGCGATGAAGTGAGACACCAGCTTGAGCTCTGTCTGCACCACGAACGTCACCAAGCTGGTAGCTGGTTAGAGGTACGGTCTGTTGATCTGGGCTCATCTCTTGGTACAAGACAAACTTGGTCATATTTGCTGCCACTGACAGAGTATCCAAACATGTCTGTGGCTCTAGGAAGGGATTTGGTGGGTGTGCACTATTCAGCTTCAGGAACAAAAGAGAAGAAATTGTCTGGGGCTGTCCATTTCCTAATTTAAGGCCAAGGTTTTAAAGGTGAAAAAAATGAAAAGCTATCTCCCAGCATGACTTTTCAAACTGAGATGAGGTGAGTTTTTCTTCAAAGAGTTGGATGGTTTACTTTCCTATCCCTGGATACTGCCCTCTCCTTTTGCTCACATTGCTGACGCAAAAATATCACTAAAACAACACAAGGGCCAAACAATAATTAAAATTTTCCATCACATTTTACTGACATTATCAGGCCGTGGGTGGATTCACTGACACAGTAGTGGAAGTAAGAGTTCAGCATTGGTTCCATTCTTTAGAGATGCAGTGCTGCTGGCACCCATACAGAAACGCCTACAAGTCTTGAGAGAATATGATAGTTGACCTAAAATATTTGTATACACTAGGTTATTCAAACAGTTTTCAAAATATTTCTCAGAGTGAGCCTTATTTCAGTTTGATCTCTGGCTCCGTGCTCAAGAAACATCTTGCACTTAATTGAGAATTTGCTGGGAATCTAGATTTTATCCCAGCACTGAATGCTTGTCCAAGGGGATCTAGGGTCTCTGCCAGCAGAAATATACACTGCAAGACAGGCTGCCTAGTGTGTTTTACCAGTGCTCCACCACATGTTGGACTGATTTGAAACCACCAACTGCAGTTATATTCCTCCACAAAAAAAACAGTTAAATGGGGCACATTTCACCATGAACCACCTCAGAAGGATTTGAATTTATATGGACAATTTTGCCATGTAATCTTTACAGGGAGGGAAGCAATAGCTCCGAAAAAGGCTAGAGAAAAACCCCCAGCCTGTACACAAGTGTGCATGGATAGCCATTTGCTCTCATTTGGCTTTATCTTTCTTTGCACACAGGCCTCCAGATGGAAACACAGAAGTCTTGAGCTTTCTTATCTCTTAGAAAAGAAGAAACCTATGAAATACGTCCCTTTTTGCCATTACTACAACAAAAGATGTGCTGTGGAACAAAAGCTTAAGTTAATTTTTTGTAAACATTTGAAGGAGAGCAAATAATAAAGGCATTCCAAAATATCAGAGCTGCCTTACAGCAAAAAACAAGGGCTGGGCTAAAATTCAGGAGGAAAAAAGCAATCCAGTAAACAGACTGTTGGAAGAAAACTGTTAAACAGATGATAAGCCCAGACAGCCAAGGAAAATGGCACCAGTCACTTGGGGCAATGAGGACTGGTCTGCACAGAGCACAAGAAAAGGTTTTTGGGGAGGCAGCCTGTAATTTTAGGGACAGAACCCAAACCACAAAGGTCACAGACCAGCACTAAAAAGTCAGCGTTTGCCAGCAAGAAACACACAGACACGGGCAGAGGCACACACACACTTCGTGTGAAACACACCTGCTGTTTTGACAAAGCCTGGCGTTTAGAGGCGCCTGAAGCCCAGTCCTCCCTTGCCAAGCAAGTGCCCGAAGCACGGAGCTAGGCCAGGCACTGCCCCTTTTCACTCGACCATTCTGCTATCCTGAACTCCTGCAGGAGGTGGAAGCCCTGCAGCTCCTCCAGCCGGGTGCTGCAGGGGCCCTGCAGCTCTCTCCTGGCAAACAGTGAACCCCCACATGCACCCCCACATGCCAAGGAAGAAAGACAGCCCAGGGTCCCCAAGATACCGAGTAAAGATATCTGATACTTAAACTAGTTCAGAAAAAACAGTGCCCTTCTCCTCCTCGGACAGCCTCATTTTCTAGGACAACAGTAAGTTCAGGTCAGCTGTCCCAGAAAATGCCTTCAGCTGCATCCCATCCCTGCTGGGATGTCCTCAGTCTCACCCTCCCACGGGGACAGGTGCCCACAGCAGCCTCAGACATGCTTTTAAGCTCTGCTGAACACACAAAATTTCCCCACACTCCTCAGCTTTACCCACAGCTCTCTCTCTTCTCTGGTCAGCAGCAGAGATGCTTAATTCTCATCATGCACCATCTGCGGAGTCTCAGGTCCCCAGGTCTGTGAGCTGGAGGATGAATGAGGCTGTAGCAGATGAGCCTTAACTGAATCCAGCCTTTATGTTCACGGTCACACAGGAAGTCTGGATCGTCAGACTTCGATGACCAGAGCAGTAATCCCAGGGCTGGGGTTGTGTCCCGAGCCCTTCAGAGGAAGGCAGTCCTTCCTCTGAAGCAGCCCAGAAACAGCATTGACATAAGATCAGTGGCTGACAAGTTATTTTCCAAGTCTTTTGGAGTTTTTCTTGCCAGCCTTGACAACCTGAGTTTTTCTAAGCCTATCCATTTCTTCTGGATGAAGAATCATCACATAAATACACACATGCATACAAATTCATCCCATACACAAGTTCAATACTTGCACATACAAATATACATATTCATCCAATATACAGCTTGGATGAGGTGCAATGCAACTCCAAGGTTTCTGGTTATTGTTTACTGCTAGAAACTGGGTTCCAGTGCTCCAGTCCTTCATCCCTGAATTCCATTTCCTCCCCTAAGGATTCCCTCTGCAAACGTGCCCACATCATTACCCAGCACCAGGACCCTATCCTCCCCTCCCTGGTCCTACACCCACTCAGGCAACATTTGACCCAGAAAACCACCTCTCCATAAAATCTTCACACATCTTCATAAATTCAGTCCATTAAAATAAATAAAGGAAACCTGAGCAATGGAAACCAATGAAAATTACGAAGAGTGCAGCTTTCCCTCTCCTGGCCTCCATGATAAGAAAATGCACCAAGGACAAACGGGGCAGAACAGCTGTTCTTTTAGGAGGTGTTCCACAATCCCCACTCTCTTCTCTACTGACAGGGCCTTGAATTATGTACCTCCATACCACTTCCCCAGAGGGCACCACACTTTTAACCCCGAAAAACACCATATTGGTTTCTCAATAGCAAGGCCAGTGACTGGCACTGTTAGAAGAAGTACACGGATCTCATTTCCTCCCTGCCCTCTCACCCAGTGAACATTAGAGAGGCTCTGACAGCTTTACAATCTAGCTAAAATTCCTCCCGTTTCCCAACACGGGTGCCTATCCTGGCAAATTGCTGATGAATTTAATCTCTTTTTGTTGTTTCCATTGCTAAAATGTTTACCAAACTTCAAAACTAAAGCAAACTAATTTAGATTATAGCAGAGTGCCACCTAGTGCTAAGCAGGTTTGATTTCAAAAGGCGTGCTCTTATCTATAAGAAAATATTGACTGGAAATTCATTCTTCAGTTGTACTGGCAGTGTAAGACATCCTCTTTTGGATTATAATGAATTATAAAATTAGTCTGTACTAATTATGTTCTTTGTAAAGTTGACAAGGCTCTGCCACTAGCAACACTCTGCAGTTCTAGGTGCATTTTCCCAGTTACATGTGCTCTGGATTTACTTTTTGTCCCACCCATCTAAACCCCCTGGCTGAAGTGAGCACATCACACATGCCAGGAATTTATTCAGTATTACAGATGAAAGGCATTTACTGACCCCAGCAAACATCAACCAAAATATTCACATGTCCTACAGCTCCCTGAAGAGATATAAGGTGAAAACTCTGCTTGTAGACTCTGCAAATGGTAAAGGACACGAACAGAGATGAGGGAGACAAAGGTTTTTGCTCCTGAAATGCGTTTACTGGTGTTTCAAAGGGAGATATTAGGCTGGCAGAGTGTGGGAGCAGGAAGAAGTTCCCTGATACCTCCAAAAGAGATTAAGCATTTCCCTGGCTGGGATGATGTTCCCATGCTGTAGATTTTCTTCTCCAAGACCAACANTTAAATTTCCTGAACCTTCAACACACCAAACAACAGGTGTTTTGTAAAATGAGATTTCCCAGAAAACGATACCCAGAGTACAGAAACTTCAGTCTCTTCTCTGGTGAGTGCTACATGTGGTCATGAACAACTGGCTCAGACAGACTGTTGGGGTGGAGCACAGATATTCCCACGAAAATACAGTCTGAGGTAAAGTATGTTTGCTGCTCAGTTCTGTCTTCTTCCTTGGGTGTGTTTGAGAAAAAGTTGAGATTAACTGACATTTATTACTGAAACCACAGCCTATATTTAGGCTAAAGGAAATGGGCATAATGGACCAAGAAATAATTGAATGAATTATTCTGAATTACTATTCCAGGTTCTGTCTCATCCTGTTCAGTGCTTTCCGACTGCAGCAGAGCCACAAAACACCACTGTTACTGTTGGCCCTTGGAGCCTGTGGTAACTTACAAGTATGGACCATGGCATAAAAGTTATCAAATCCTTCTGTTTTAAAGGACAAACAAGACTTCATGGCTGCTTAGTAAATATTTCTAAATATGAAAAAAACACCCTTTCAGAACATGATTTGATGAGTTGCCATTGTTGTTGTTGTTGTTTAAACCAGTTGAATTTGAGGGGGATGAAAGACAGCTGTGTAGCCATTTGAACCTTTTGTCTGCTGTGCAACTACTGTAGGAACAAACTGAACTACTTTCCTTGTGTGGCAACCAAAAGCCATCTGCTCTGACCCAAAAGCCTCAAAAGATGAGAGAGATGCCACTGTGCTGAGACAGTGCCCATTTTTAAGCTGTGGAAGGACTTGATGGAAGCCCAGCAGCACATTAGCAGGGAGTGGGGATGCCTTGAGGCCACTGGCCTTGGGAAGACTTGCTCATAAGCTCACTTTTGAAGCAATGAGCTGGTCCCACTGCACACTTTTCCATCACACAAAGCTTGGGACCGGTGGCTCCAACCAACAAAATGTTTGTGCACTTGCACAGTTTCATACTGCACTCTGTGTGACAGAGCCCCTATGCCGCGGATAAATGAAAGTGCCCTGTCTCTTAAGTCTTAAAAATCAGAAGGGCCCTCACTCAAAACTTAAAACAATAATCAAGACAAAAAAAGAAACTGTGGCTGATTCTAATTATTAAAAAAAAAAAATAGAAAAAGGCAAGGATGCGCTACCCCCACCTTTCCACGGTTACCCCAGCATCCCCCAGAGAGCCTGTATTTCCCTAACCTCAGTAGTCCACCATCTCCAGCACGCTACAAGAAATGAAACCTCCACAGCTGGTTCAGCTCTCTGGTGCTGCAAACCTTGCTTGAAGCACAGAGAGGATTAACTCCATCCTGGTTAGAGTAACAAGCAAAAAGCTCCCTCTCCTCTTACAGGATGTCCAGACAGAGGCAAAGTGAAGTGCTGCTGTTGCCACATTCCCCATTTTACTGAGAATGAGCCCACATCAGCCCAAGTGCAACAGGTGCCACCTGCTCTTTCACTGTGTCATGTTCTGTCCCACATACTGGTGTGCCATGGAGAAATGTGCATCTTTGCAAGTACATATCAATATCACCACAAAACCTATTTTTATATGTTTTAAAACATAAAAAGTAACATTTACCTTTACATATATATATATCTGGCAAGGCAGCACACCTCAGTTTTACAGAAGTGAGATGCCCTCAGGCTACACACAGGGAAACACACGTGGGTGAAGCTCTTTGGGGGAAGATTCCCCACTGAGCTGGGAGCAGCACTGGTGTCTCCAGCCTCCATCCAAGGTGCCTCCCCCCACGGGTGCTCCTGAGATGCCCTTTGCCACCTTGTTTGAGCTGTGACTCCAGCTTAACACAAGCTCAGCTGCCTACCCAGGGCTCTGGTTTAAGAAACCACTCCCCACTGGGAAGCTTCTGTTCTAAGCAAGGACCTTTAAAACCAATCCAGCAATCAGCAAAGAGTTCCAAATTACAAAACTGCACAGACAAAACAAAGGGACCGAGCCCAAATTCCCTGCCTGATACCCGCTGGTGGAATCCTCCTCCTTGGGATATTACATTTGAACTGCTCCAAGCGAAATGCAATGCTCAGCTGTAAAATATTTTCTTTTTGGCAGCTCACAATCTTGTTCCAAAGGCACATGTGAAATACATTCCTGGGTAATCTTGGAGTGAAGTGGGCCAGATGGTAGCAGTCAGATGTGACCCAATTCTTCTTAAGCTCTCATATTTTCATAAATGTGTGCTTAAAAGCCTCGTGCTTCTCTCCCACAACATATATGTATTTCAGACTTTTCTTGAGGCAGCTGCAGGCACATGCAGAACTGTCACCTTCTGGCAGCCCGTGCCTTGGGGGTGAAGGAGCTGTGCACATCTGTAACAGAGCAAACCATCCCACGGCAGTTTTCATCCCGTTTCCCATGGATCAAGGGGATATCAGGCAGCCTCCTGGTTTAAGGAGGGTGAGGGAGCGGAAATACTTTCTTCAGACTTTACTGAAAGGAAACAGATAAAGGAGGGATGGGGGTGGAAACTGGTTCCATTTGTTATATCAGCTGGAAGGGAGGGGAGGGGAGGGAATGTCTGTCAAAATGGCTGAGGGAATGGCTGTAGAGCATTTTAGCTTAAGGCTTAGGCTTGTTTTTCTCAGAAAGACTTTAAAATGCCTGATTTTTTTCCAATTAAACATGCATGCAGGCCTTCCCCTCCTTCTGGAGGATTTCCTTTGGGTTCTTCTTTTATTTTCGCTTATCTAGCCCAGGCATCTGAGTCATATCCCTGGTGTCTAAATGTTTCAACATTGCAGTATGGCAGAGCTCAGGGTGAGCCCATGTGGCTCTCACTAAAACCCATCGCCGCAGAAGGATCACCTCCAAGGGCAGGACAAGGAAAAGCCCTGCCAGCCCAGATGGCAGCTGTCAAAGCAGGGATAGGATGGTCCCGGCCCTGCTGTGTGCAGAACTCCTCACCCACCTCACAGCAGTTTTAGGATGCTAGCTCTGTTTTCACATGTCCATGCAGACACATCCCCCCATAAACCTTTTTTCCATGAAACTACGGTTTTTCAATGTTGTCCTCTCCTACAAGAAGCTTATTAGTACTCAGTCATTACTACCTCATGTAATCATGGTCCCTACAGAAAAATAAACCAGTAATTCACTAACAAGTCTGTCTTTCCCAGCTGAGGAGAAGCAGAGGGAGTGTTGTGTGTTAAAACAGCTTTTCTGCCCATCAGAAGAGTTCAGCAAAGGAATTAATACAAGCCTCCCTCCAAGGGCTTTGGCTAAAATTATAGGCGCAGTATATTAAGAAGAAAACAAACTACGTTGAGCAGGTATCTACAGCCTTCCCTGGCAAGCAGGCCTGTGGAAGGTCTGTGTCTGGATTTTGCATTTGATGGGAAATGGGATGTCAGCAGACAGAGCCCGCACACACCCTCTCCTGTGCCCTGCAGCCTCTCTCCTGAGACACCCCTGCACAGCCAGCAGCTCCAGCCTGGTTGGACAGCCACAGCCACACACGGACACATGCACATCTCACTTAATTTAGAAGGCCTAGCCTTGCTTCTTCAGTGCAAAAGCTGAATGGAAGCAACTTGTTCAGTCGAAGCATATTGCATAAAGAAAATTCCAAACTGGCACAAACATTTTGCCCCATGTGGTGGATGATCAGTCTGAGCAGCTGAGTTTAACTTCCAGGGCAGAATTCAGCCTCCCTGGTGGTGGCTGGCAGCAGCTGCTCGCTATGGAAGGGCTCACACTACACACACAGAAGCCAAATTTGGCAGTGAGAAGTACGACCTGAGGATCCCACACCTGCATCTCACAAGTGTAATGGTTTTTCATTGCCTGCAAGGAAGAGGCAACTGGAGTTGTTTAGCCTGGAGAAAAGAAGGCTCAGTGGGGACCTTATCACTGTCTACAACTGCCTGAAAGGAGGTTGAAGTGAGGTGGGGCTTGGACTCTTCTCCCAGGTAGCAAGTGACAGGACAAGAGGAGAAGGCCTTGAGCTGTGCCAGGGAAGGTTTAGATTGGATATTAGGAAAACTCCTTCACTAAAAGAATTGTCAGTGAAGTCAATATCCCTAGAGGCATTTAAAAGATGTGTAGATGAGGCACTCAGGGACATGGTTTAGCAGTGGGCTTGCAATGTTGGGTTAAGGGTTGGACTCAATGGTCTTAGAGGTCTTCTCCAACCTAAATAATTCCATAGTTCTAGGTTTTGACACGTTGCTGAAGGTATTTTTTGAAATTTCTCTTGCCCTTCACAGTTTCTTGGCAAAGCTGGTTGCAATGCAGAGATTGGGCTGGAGAGAAGTGTTTGCTCCCAAGCCAGTGTGGCACCAAAATATTGTCGGTGCTAGCAGGGTACCCATGGCATTCCTTCCCAGATAATGAGCAGCTTAAATTTGAGAGACCACCTACACCAAAATACAACTTGCTCATTAAAAAAAAAAAATCCAACAACAACAAAAACTCAAGCCACCGCCACAAACAGCCCTGCCAAAACCCCATCTCTAAATGTTCTTGAGAGGCAAAATCCTATTCCCACACATTCAAAGTTTACTCTGGCAAAAAAGAAAGAAACACCTTTTTGGCCACTGCCCAAAGCAGAGAGCCTGATAACTGATACCATTCACCATGGGGTCAAAGTTTGAGTAGAGAGATTATATAATCAATTTCTACCTGCAGCAAATTAAAATACCAGATGTTCTGCAAGTGAATGGGAAATAAAAAATACGAAAAATACATGCAGAACACGATATATTTTTTGAAAATATTTCCCAAGTTAAAATGTAACTGTGCAGCACTGCTTAGTTTCAGTGTTAGTACAAGCCGACAGAGGCAACTCAGACAATCACAACTGTAACAAAGGTACTGTAAATTAATCCAAGTATTTCACCAAGAATGGGGAAAATCTAATTTAAAAAAATCCTGAAATGTCTTTGTATAAATTTCTCCAAAGCTGTAGGGTTTTCTAATGGTGAAGAAAATAGCCTTATTGCATACGCTCCTGTTGTCAGCGGGTACAGGCACTTCCCAGGTCTAAGCTGGGAGGTGTGAGCATCTTTCCACCCTCTGGTAAGACAAACAGTAACACAGCCAGTCGTCAACCCAGCTCCAATTTGTACCGAGCTGGTGGTCAGAGATGAATTAGGGACACTATAACACAGCCGGTGAAACAGGACTGGCCACTGCTACAGAATGTCCAGGATCTCACCGTGAAGGTAACCTGCACAGTCTGTATCACAGATGGGATGTTCAGGGGAACACTGGATGAACAAGTTCGAAGGCTTGAATACGTGTTTCCTTTAAGGGCAGTGGTCAAATTAACCATTATTTTTTCTGTACGTTAAGGAAAGTGCTATTGCAGAGCCACAGAATACCTCAGGGAGGGAAGATATTTGAAACCTGCTTGAATAGAAAAGGAAAATAATGAAATCCAAGTCTCCCACAGGGTGCAGAGAAGGGTGAGGGTAGGATTTCTGAGGATCAGAGGGCTTGTATCCACAGACTGACTCCACGAGCTCTTTTTTAATAGAATATATTCCTGGATGGATATAGGGAAAATCCTTTAGGAAAGTCTGCCTTGTAACAGGTTTTGACAAAACATTGCCCAACATTCTTCCTATTTCCTCTTCTCTATTAGAAAAGACCCTTTTAAAAGGTCAGATTCTTGTAGTTTAGAGAATGAGAATCACAAAGCCACCATCTGGCCTGCAATGTACTGGTTTGTACTCATTTGCTAAGAGAAGTAGGATGACCCATCCATGCAAATCCCTTCCCTTTTACAGCTTTCTCCCTCCTTTCAGTTTTCAAATTACTCAAGAAACATAAAATTATTTCATAGAACATATTCACTGTTGAACCAACCCAACTCCCTCTGCCAGTGTTTGGATACCATTTTCCTGTTATGGTTAAGAAAATCCAGTGGTGCAATCCCCTCTGTTTTTGTGTCAGTCCTATGAGATCACATATTTCCTTCCCGTAGTCAACTCTCGGAGTCACCTTCCCACTTCAACCTTAAGTCTTTACTCATGACTATTTATTAGAATTTTCCTGATGCAAAATTTCCATATTCATTTTAAGAAGGGGAGGATCTTTTTCCAAATGAATGCCAACAAAAAGCTGCAAGTTCCTATGCAGTACTACAGGTCAGGGGGCAAGAACTGTAATTATACTAACTTATATATGTGTATATATATATATGTGTGTGTGTATGTGTATATATATATATATATACACACACACACACAGTGGTTGGTGCATATGAGTCAAAGAGAAATAAGCACCAACATTACTCAGCCAAAGCAAGTACTAAAGGCAAAGGAGTGTAATCATCACACCTAAATACCTGCAGCACAAATGGTGTGCCTGCAGTGCACCGGGATTTTAGTTGGCACCACCATTTTGATGGGCTTTTTCTCACAGCCATACCCAGTAACTGTGGAACCTCACTCCTGTAATGTTTCATCAAACCATCACCTGTAGCTGGAGTGATTCTGGATCACAGGACAAACCAGTGGTGTGTTTTACTGCTGCTTAAACGGGGCTCTGCCCTGAAAACCCCTCTGAACTGAAACTCCGTGAGAACTACCAAGAACAAATCTCATGAAGGGCCTTTGAAAATGTGAAGGAGAAAGGCAAAACAAGAAAATCAGGATAAGGGTGACAAAAGGGTCGCAGGTTGGGCTGATCAAAACTGTGCTGATTCCTTTGCACACGACACTCATTCCCTCTGCTCCACGCACATTCCATTCAATGCACATTTCACAGCGACGTGGCATGTCAGATGTGCAGCGAGACCACGTGCACAGAGCACAGCACCCCAGGCCAAGCTCTCTGCACACACAGCTCCATGCAGATGCATCCAGCCTGAAACTCATAAGCTGATTCCCATGATTTCCAGCGAGACAAGTTTTCAATTCAGCAAAAAGCTGGACTGTCAGCTAAGCCATTTATGGCAGCTCTCCCCATCTGCGGCCCTTCCCCCGTGCACAAACCCTTTCTGCTCTTTGCTGCAGAGTTATGATCAGTTCCCACAGGGTAATTCTGGGGAGACAGTTCTTGCAGCGGGAGATGTTATAACTGGCAATAATTCAGGACCCAAAAATGGGACACAGGCCATAGTTCCCCTTGGTCTTTTCTTACAGCATAGCTAAGCCAGAATTTCTATCACGCTATCTGTGACATTCAAATCTGTGATGTTGGTCAGGCTCCAAAGAGATGGGGGGAACTTAAGAATAAACTTTCCAGTCAAACCTGCGTCAGTCTTTGTGTCAATGTGTTCCTTCACTCATTTCCAGTCAAACAGATTTAAATCCGTGGAAGAATGAAAGAAAAAAGCAAAATCAAAGCAGTAAATGAGAAGTCTGCCTACCAAATCCTCTCCTTCCCTTTCTGAGAAATTTATGGATTGCAATAGCCTGTGTGCTGCTGCTAAACTGCAAATACTCCAGGAGAAAGTAATCCAAGGAAGTGAAACTGCTGTAGGAACAACACTTGTGTGAGCCTCCACAGCAGCCTATGGACACAGCCAGCCCATGCAGCCTCCAGCTGCAGCATCAGCACAGAGAAACATCACCTGAATGTGTTTCATTAGCTGAAACCTTGCTCAAAAGTTTCAGAGACACGAGTCCTAGGCAAGCTGAAGCTGTTCCCCTCTTTGCTTTTAGGGAGAACAACTCCGATTTAATTGCTGGAAATAACCTGGAAGGTTGTCCTGTTCTTAAGAGAGAAAAAAATTCTGAAACATTATGTATAATTGAATGAAAATCTATCAGAGCAAGAGGTCTACCCAGGGAAGGATGTTACAGAGGTACAACCCTAGGAAAGCCACTGAGAGAGCAATCTGGAAGATAATTATTGAAGCAGTTTGTGTGGTTTTGTTTTTGTCTTTTCCCCTAGAGAATTATTGAGTCTAATACAAAATACTCCAACATAAGCAGAACTTCTATGAACACCCCCACAAAATACAATGTAAGCAGATCCATATGGTCCTGGCAAAGGGTGGAATGGACATCTGTCCTGAAAAATCCCTCAAAGGTATGCTTTTTTGAAAGTTTAAAATTCTTCACATCTGTTTCCTTCCCACCTGGCAGAAAACCCATGGAACTGCAGATCTCCTGATTTGTGAATCAGTCTAAAAATGCATTACAACTTTTGACATAAGAAACCCGGCTTTACACGCTCAATTGACATTTCATTTTCCCTTTGCCAAACTTGGGGCAAATGGGATCCTTTCGGGAGCCCTGTTTATACAACAGCCATTTCACATCAGACAGTCATGAAAACCTCTGGTTAGCATTAGCAACAGAGGACACCTGTGTCTGGACAAGATGTTGACTCTCCCTCTGCTCTCGATTCTGGGTTGTCTGGTTCTTCAAGTAAAAATTCTAACCAACACAATACTGAAAACAAGGTTTTCCACAGAAATTCTGCCCAGGGTAGAGTCTGTAGCATGACTAGGAAAGAGAGTGCCCTCCCACAGAGGAGCGCTGCTCATCCCCCACCTCTGGACCAGAGGAAACACAGCATGAGCAGCTTTGGCACAGAGTGGGCTACTCTGCACACACTCCATAGCTCTGCTCCCTCTGCTTTCGCTGTCAGATGGAAAACTTTTTCCCTGCTTTGCTAAAGCCAAAAGCTTTGGCTTTAATTTTGTTTGTTTGTGGGTTTTTTTGGCTTGTTTCCCCAAGATATGAGGTGAGCCCCCAGGCCCCCTGATGTGACAACACCAGGTTTGTTCCAAGTTCCTTTTACTTAAGACATACATAGTTCTGTAAGTTCCCAGTTCTATTGTCAGTGTCCCCCCAACACCAGAGACACTGAGACAGTACAAAATGCCAGGGATTGTTATACTTACATCCTAGATAGCATTTGAAGCTGTATCTGTTGTCTGATGCACACAGCCTATGACTTTCCTCTTCTATGATTTTCCTGTCTGCAGCTATCGGTGCATAGGAGGGTGTGAATAGACTTAAAAAGGAAAAAAATTATTGCCAGTGCAAGGACTGATCTCTGATGGAGCTGTGGGAGGGGAAAAAAAGGGGGACACACACACAGATGCTAAGTGGATTGACAAGAGTGTATTTAAAGGAAGCTGAGATAATTCTAAAGTAGCACTAAAAGCAGATGTCACCTCTAGCTTGCAGCCTGGGAGGGCAGTGACGTAGGCAGGGTGAAGAGCTTTGTGCTGCGTGACAAAAAAGGATTCAGAGCAAGGTCAACTGGCAACACAAGTAATGCACGACAGAAACACGGCACTGCTGAAACACCCGCAGAGGGGAACAGAGCAGATCAAGGAGAGCTCTCTGGGGCACTTGTTTGGCCCACCAGACAAAAGCATGTTCCAGAAATAGTAACCTAAAGGCACTTTTCAAAAAATTAAGCTGGGACAAGGTAACTGACTATGATTAAGACAACCTCCAAGAACTTAGATAAAGTTTTTGTTTGTTTGTTTGTTTGTTTTTGTTTTGTTTGTTTGTTTTTAACAAGGAACCAACAAGTGTGGTGGTTATCTGAGAGCAGAAATAATGTGACCCACACAGAGCTACACAGTAGAGGCTGCTAACAAGGCATGGACCTTGCTGGCCCTGCTGAAGATCACTTGGTTGGTGAGAGCTGGGAAGTGTCCAGAGGTGCCCTTCTGATATTGGGCTGCAAAAATGACAAGGACATATGTATCCCCTTGAAGATGTAGGCTGTTTGTAGATTTTGGTTCCTTAGAAGCACTTTTTGGAAGAAATCTGTTTTCGAGAATCGTTTGGTAAAAGTAAAACCCAGCCAAAATCTCCATAAACTTCATTTCTCAAAACCACCTAGTACATCCAACAGAAGTGAAAGCTTTTATAGGCTTTAGCACGCAGACAAAACCTAGTAGAGGGAAATTTGGGGTGTGTGGTGGGGAACTAGTGTAGGAAACAGCTCTGGTAAAACCAGTTCCACCACTGCCCCTCCTCTCCCAATCCTCTTGCCTTGCCATTCTCTGTTGGGAACGCTTTTTATTCCGTGCTCCTAGACCTTTTTAATTAACTATGAAGTCATCCACATCTCTCTTTCAAACCACAAAAAAGGCCTAGAGCAGCCATATCCATTTGATGCCTGCATCCATGTATGTGCACACAAAGCCACCCCATGCACGTTAAAGACATTAAAATGTGTACACTGGCCGGGGTTCTAAATGGCATAATCCTACTGTAAGCAGTTTTTCATTCTCAGTTGATTAAAGTATTAGTACATAAAACATCTGTCAGAAATAAAGATTAGGCAATGGGCTTGGACTTGTTCAGGAGGAAAGCAAACATGCAGCACAAATATCACTCAAGTAAAATCCACCTCATGTAATATTAACCCTTTCATTGCCAGAAGCCTACATTTTATTGGCATGAGGATGTAGAAATTAGAATTTTCTGTTTGGTTGGTTTGGCCAAGCCTAAATTTCACAAGGATATTCTACTTCATCCTGATTCAACAGAAATGCTGCACCAAACTGAAGGAAAGGTAAGAGGGTGTGACACATCTGATGGGGTGAACCACGAAGTAGAAAATACAACATATTGTTCAGTGCAGACTGTAATCAATCAAATAACAATCAAAATATAAATTTTGCCTCATTTTCATAGACAAAATCAGAATCTGCTTTCTAGGGACGATTTAAAAAAGTAAGAGGCTAGAATGTGACATGCATCATATGCAAAAACTAGTACTTGTTACTGATAGTGAGAATTCCAGCAAGATGAAACTTAAGATAAGTCATCATTCATCACTACCCATCCACATCCCCAGTCTGCTCCTCACCTATCCTGAAATGTCTACAGGAAAAAAGCCCCATATGGATATGTGGTCATATCCATAAAACCAAGTATCACTTTACATGATTCAGCCCATATGGATGCAGATTGCAAGAATCCATAAGCACGGCACTCCCTAACTTTCCAGTATTTTACTACGAATCTATGCAAACACTTCAATGCAGACTTTGAATTAAAATTTTCCATTGTGTAAAATAGGATGCTGTTTCAGTTTTACACCTTCAGTGGTGCTTCCACCTTGAACTTCACCTCCACACGACAAATACCATCACTGCAGCTTCCTGAACCGACAGAGCTGCTGCTGTCCCAGATGACGAGAGTGAGCGCTTGGAAGCCCTGTCCTGCCTGCATCACATGAAGACTCAAAGACCAGCTTACCTACTTGTCAGGAAGACTCCTGCCTTTCTGAGAATCCCAGGAGAAGAGGGAGCAAAAGCCTCGAGCTGGAGAGAAAGGGAGCAGAGCGTACAAAACACAGCACTGCAGAGCTGCAGGTGTGCTGGGAACAGCACAGCAAGACCTTGGGACAGCTGCTTGTTGCTCATGGTAGAACATTCTCCTGGAGTCAGCATTCTCCTGACAATTTGGTGGAAAAGAAGAGCCGAGGTTTCCAGTCAAACTCAGGGTGGCAATGATGGTTTTTGTTTGCTTTTTCTTTAAGTGAGGATAAACATGAGGTATTTGTCTATTTTGCAGGTTTCTTCCTTCTGTACCTCACCCTCCCCCTTTATGAAGGGCAGAAACCAGATGCAAGAAATGCAAATGATCCAAAGCTTTTGAAAAGACAGAATCTCTCACAAGGAATGTATTCAGTGTATTGTGACCTTCTGCATCTGCAGCTGGACAGAGACTATGAGGAATGGTGAAACATTGTGGTATTTAATACATTATAGCCAAAATAAGCTTGTACTTCTCTCATGACTTCCAGAAGAAAGCTTCAGGGCAGAACCCTGGAAGGCAGACTGCACTTTGCAGCAGAACAAAAACCTATTTGCAACACTCTGCCACTCACCAATTAGCTACAGAAGGATAGTGCCAGAAAGCTGTTCATGTAAAACGGAAAAGGGAAATGCCATAGAACTTCTGAGACATAAACAAGAGCAATATTTAGGTCTGCCAATGCTATTCATGATGCTGAGTTAACTTAATTTTTGACAGCCTGGGAGGTTATCAAAAAAGCACACGTTGAGAAAGCTCTTTCAAAATCACAGACCCAGACACTGCAACTGTGCTGACAGCATCCACTTTATGTGCAGAAGGAACCAGAACAGATATGGAGAAAGACACTGCAATATTTTATTTTGATTATTTTATTTTTTTTAATCTTCAAAGTTTTCTGCCTCGAGACAGGAATGCATGATAGATAGAAATGGCTCAAACATCTTCACATGAAACACTCTTAATCATAATTCATTCACAATTATTTTTCTAAAACATCTACAGTTACATAATCCCACCCATTTCCATCCATTATCACAGATTTAATTATTTGTTAAACAGTAGTTGCCAGCAATTGAAAGCTGTAAGGCTTTTTGCATATTAGTAGAGTCTTCTGAACTACACAAGAATATCACAACTCTAACTCTCACTTACATGGCAACCCCAGGTGACAGATGTTCCGAAGAGAAATGTGTTGCTTATGTGGAGTTCATAAAAATGACAGAGAGCTCCCTGTGCCTCGTTAGCTCTACTATCCTTTCTCCTTTACTAAGATTATTTTCTAAACCTACAGCATATTCGTCATTTGTAACCAAGAACTTTGATGAGCTGATGAACTTTATTGTCCGCTGCTGCTATTTGGCAAATTTGCAAGTCAGGCATACTAGAGCTCTCCAGTAAAACTCTGTGTACAGAGCACAGTTTAAACAGATGGGTTGCTTGGAATCCATATCTCCCTCCATCTGAAGGGAACTACTTTGAGGTTCTCTGGAACTGTTGTAAACAAGAGGATATTTTTTTTTCTATATATATATGTGTGTATATATATATTTATATATTTTATATATAAATGTTCTAAATGTCCTTTGGGAGTCCATTTGTTTTTATCTTTCCAAATGATGACTAAATACCTGATCTGTAGCATTTCTCCTGAGAAGATACTAGTAAGGGAATGACAGTTTTGATGCACTTTGGAATGGCACAATCACGTAAACGCTTGCACAATTAAGACTTATGAACTCATCCAAAGTTTCTAAACATGATATTCTAACTAAGAACTAAAATACCAGCACAATGCAGCAAGTTAAAAAAGAAAATTCTATGTAATCAAAATATAAACAAGTACATAGGAAATGGATATCTGCCAGTAAATCTATATCCTTTTTAAAGGAGGAAACATACGCGCTTAAGAAAAAAATGTAGCTATCTGACAAACTTTGTAAAAAAAGTACTTTCCCGATGCATAACAAATGCCAAGATATCCCGTAACTGGCCAGGTATAGCCACATGAGAGCTGCATGGCTTAGAGCAACCCGGGGAGGGGTGGGGTGGAAATAAAATCACAAAAACAATAGATACCAAGTCTAGGGAAAACAAAAAAATCACATCATCATCATCATCATCTAAATTACTCTAAGCTTATATCACAACTGCTAAAGGAGCCAGGGGAAAAAAACAGAAAGTAGAGATTGCAGTTTAATGATTCTTAAGAATTACCTCTAAAAATTCAGAAGAAAAAATTATCAACTTACTAATTCTAAGCACCAATTTAATAATTTAAGTTAACTGTATTTATATTTTTCATACTAGGGATGGAGCAAGTTCTGCTTGAAGGCTTAAAGTTTAACTCTGGAGCCCATCTGACTTCTGTGTTCTCGTCATGCTTCCTCTGCTGTTCACATCAAAGTCACTGTAAAGATTCTCTCGAGTTTCCAACTCTCTAGGCAAGCAATTCTTTGAAGAGACAATTATGTCCTATACTTTAAGTCAACTTTCAGGTCATGAAAAGTGAAACATGCCAGTATTTGGTTAGTCTGCTACTAAAGAGTTTCTGAAAATGGAACAGCCGACACCGGTCCTCGACAGGATTTGCCTTAGAACTAGCAGCACCCAGGGCAGACCACCTTTGAACACATCCAGACTCCACGAGGAATTAGTAGTGTTAGAAAATTGCATATGTGTTAGATCAAGAAGGCATCGCCATACATGTGGCATTGTTACATTATTTTTCCTCTATTTTTCTCAAGAAAAAACAAAGGAAAACAGCCCTACAAAGAGCTTTTTGGTTGGTTTTTTCATTCTGTTTGTCTTTGCACCTGGAAAAAGCAGCACAGTGCTTCCCAGCTGGAACAGCTCAGCGCTTCCCATCAGTTCAGTTCTTCTAGAAAGCACTTTCACATAAGTTAAGGTGGTCTACTTCAGCTAATTCTCAGAGCTAACCTTTTTTCCAGTATGTATTTCATGCCACTTTCCTGACAGCAATTTCAGAACTGAAATGGATCTATGGTAATGTCCACTACTAACTGCAACCAGATCTTGCTACAGACCATCAAGCCAGGCCCTTTGGATGGTTCCACACATTGAACTGAAGCTCAGACTAAAAATCTCACTGAAACTCAAAATCTGGAGTGGTCATGAATCTCAGCTACTCTTCCCTATTTGAACCCTCACCCTTGTAATGAAAGCACGCACACCAAGGGAAAATAACAGCTGCCTGAGCTGGGAGCATTAAGACACCGGTGAGTTATCCTGCTGCTCTTCCGTGACTGTGGACTCGCTGTGCTCCTCGCTCAGCTCGTTGGAGGGCTCCTCATAGCTTGGCTCAGCGGGATCCAGGCTGCTTCCCTCACTTTGCTCCTCGCTGTGCTCCTCACTGGCCTCTGCAGACTGCTCCAAGTTGCTCTCCAAGGACGCCGGAGAGCTGCCAGTTACGCTTTCATTTTGGTTCATTTCGTTAAAAGGCTGTGGGAGATGTGCAGGAGACTGCACAGCGTTTTCACTGGCAGGGATGGGCACTTTGGTGGCACCAATATCCAGGACAATGTCATTTGGTGGCAGAGTTACCTTCTCCACAAGTTTCCACTGAATAATACTCGTGTCTTTCCCTCCAGTTGAAATCAAGTGACCGTCGCTATGAGTGAAGCTGACATTTGTCACGTGACTACTGTGAGCACTGTATTTGTGACTTGGGGCCTATGGGAAACAAGCAGAAAGATAAATCACATGTTGACTAGAAGAGCACATGACACAGAAATTTAAAACTACTACTATTTTTGCTTAGCCCTTCAAGAGTGATCTTAGTTCATAAAAGAGTAAAGAATTATACTTATATTAGGTTTTCCACCTCAACACTTCTTCTCTTCCTTGTAATTTGGAACAGATTCAGATCTTCATAGAAAAAGTAATGAACCCAACACTAAGGCCAGTAAAGCATCAAGTCTCATCTCCAGAATTTAAGGATAACTATTCACAGTTCACTTTTAGGTATATTGTTTTATATTTATATTGTTTTACATTTTCTATTTTATATGTAATATTAATGGGGGATCTTGGATATAAAAGAAGTATTTGCCTGCCAGGTTCCAAAACAACTATGCTGCAAGCAAGGAAAGCGTCAGGCAATGTAAACAGTCTAGACTGATCTAGACTTACCTTTGGCTTGGAACAGGGATACTGAAAGAGATGGACCTTACAAAAATCATCAGCAACTGCTATCACTTTTCGGTTATGGGATCTGACAAGGGCATTAATGTCTGTCCCATCTGATCCTTCAGGCCAAACTCCTAGAAAAGAGTACAGCAGATATTCAGTAACGGTGGTTTTGGAAACAAATCAACAGATAATTCATGAAGAAATTCAGCTGTAAAATGGCATGTGCATTGCATTAAATGTCATTAATATTTTGCTAATCTAATGCTGCTTCCCTCAGTCTGTACTCCCAAATCCTGAGTTTAAGCCAGGATAATATCTTGGGCTTAACATACGTTTCCTGTTCAAAACCTCACTCGTGTTTAAACCTTATCTTTAGATTAAGTTTGCTGGTAAAACTGGTAATTCTTAATACTGTCATTCATGCACAGACATTTTAAAAACAAAAGTGATGCTGAAGCGTGGGACAAACCCAGGTACTGTACATTATGGTTCTACTGGTTTCTTCTCTGGTTTAATTCATTTGACTTCTTGTATTTTAAATCTCAGTACTTGTGTAACTTAAAGACAACTGATTGATGATACTCTGCAAAGAAACCCAGCCCGTGCAAGTTTCATAGATGTAAGTGCTGTCAAGTGCTTAAGTACAATTCAGTATGGTTTTAAATCAAAAGAATGACACAGATACGTCTAGACAAAAGAATAACAATTTTTCCTAGATGAAAAACACTGATCAAATCTGGGATATGGGAGACTCAAAAAAAAAATTGTTTTAATAAAACATAAAGACCTTAGAGATTCCCGTAACAAAACAGAAAATTCACATCTAGAAGGAAAGCTGAACAAAAAGTAAGCAAGGGATTATAAAATACTAATTTATGCCAAAGGTACCACGTTTTTAAGATCAGACTTGGGTTTCTGATTAGGTCTAGGAGTTAGGAGGACTTTCCCCCCCCTCAAATTTCCCCCCCACCCTTAAAAACTGTGTGTCCAGTTGACCAAGAGGAATGTTGATTATCAGATATGAAAATATCTTCTTCCTCCCTTACAGCCGTTGACTTCAGTAAAATAAAAACCATGTGCTGTCTACTGTTTTATACAGCACAAAAAGCCAACTCAGAATTGCCTTATCTTCTTGTTTTTAAGCAAAATGGCCAAGAGCATTTAACTTTAAAGCTGTTTTTTCCCATTCTTCAGTGGGTGGAGTAAGAACTTTATTTTCTCTGAAGAATAACAAAGGCAAAATTGTTGTTGTTAAACTTGTTACAATGCCAATAAGCTACACTGTAGGTAATTTACTAAATAAAGACTTGAAGGGCTAAGGAAAGTATTCAGAAACATTTTAGTGTTCTCACATAAATGAAATCAAAGTGAAAAATACATACTCCCTAAGAATTTTCAAGTAGTTTAACATGAATGAATTTCACCTTTCCTCATCCATTCTATATATGAAATACTGTTATCATGTGGGAGTAATAAATACCTGAAGTCTCAGCTACCACCTTAGGCAGACTTTGACAAAGAACTATGCAATTTCCTCTTCTTTTTAATTTCCTCTTCTTTTTAATTTAAGATTAAAAGGACTAATATTCAAGATTGAAGCTTTTATTAAACATCTTTTATGTTCACAAAGTTCTTTAGCAGCTCCAAAGGTAAGGCAACCCTTTGTCATAAGACAACAGGATTTGCTTTCAATGCATCAGGCAAACAAGAAAAAATCTAAGACATTAATATGACTGAGTCTTGAGTTCTTAATATAACTGCAAGAATTCTTAATAACAGTAAAAATAACAAAACCCCCAAAATAATAGGACTTTATTATAAGGCACAAAAGCAGCACTTCAATTTTAATAAATTCTGCTAGACAGCAGTAAGCCTCTCAAAAGAATCTGTTCAGACAACACTGTGGGAAACGCGCAGCAAACCAGAGAGAGACTTCAAGTGTTCGGGGTGCAGAGTTACGATACTGCTGAGCCAGTAGTAATAGCAATTGCCAAAAGAAGTGATGCTATTCTCATCCAAACCACACTTTCCATCCTTTTCCTTCTGCTGACAACACTGTGATGCCTGGTCCTATGGCACACTACCCAGAGGGCTGAATTGTAAAACACATACTCCCAAAAGCCCAAATCCCACAAACTTAACCCTCTCTCCTGAACATCAGCGAGCAGCCCCTGGCTTGCTTGGATCCCTGAGCCAGCTGAACCTTGGGTCAAAGCCAGACTAGCAAATATCTGATAGGTTGGCTTAGCCGTAATGTCTGATTTAATGGGAAAATACTTGCCTTTGTCTGAGGCAAAACCATAATTCTAAGATTCTGCAAAGGGTGTCAGACTAGCAGACAGTATAAAATTAGGGCGTGATGAATCTTGGCTAGGAAGTTTAAATATATTCTGTTCTGCCCAGAATACCACCACATTATCAGCTTTATCTACTTCATTCCCAGGCTCTCTAGCACACTGAAGATTTGGAGAGCAGTTGAGACTAATTAAAAACTTAATTCAGAGTGGTTAAAGTTTGTAGTAATCCAAAAGAGAATCCAAGAGAATGACAGGATCAGGAGACTTATCCACTTTCTAAAAGCAAAAAGTAAAATGGTTTATCAAAACAGTGGTTATGGGAGCTGTTCATGTCCAGCCAGGCCCCAGTCACTAATAGCAGCTTCTATCTAACAGCTGTTAAAAAGACAAAGCCAGTGGTCTGGACGTGAAACCAAACTCTTTCTGCACTCCCACACCTCACCTCCTTAGGTCAGGAGTAAAGGACACTTCTGGGAAAGCCCTGGGATTCAGAGAGCTGCTCCCCTTATTCTGCCTGCTCTACCACCAAATGTAGTGGTAAAAGTTCAGTTGTAACAGAGTCTGCTACCTCCATGTTTCTGGCAGATTTAAGTACTCTGCAAAAAAAATGTAAAATGTTTCAGCTCCAAGCCTATTCCAGAAGGAATATGCAGTCCTTACAAAGTGTTTTCCTTGCCCCTGGAGAAGTACATTATATTAGAGTAATCAGAGTGTTGCTTTTCACTTTCTGTGGCATCTCCTGAATCTTCTGATACTCCGTTATAAGAAAGGCTTTTGTGCTGCACTATTATTTTAGTCACAGTAGCAAAGCCAGTGAGGAAATGACTGCTGTGGTCCAACTCCCTGTTAGACTAAGTTTACATGAACAGAGCATCAGGAGGATACACTCACCCACCTTCTACTTCACCCAGACACACTGAATAAAAAAGCCTACAAATACACAGTCTGGTTCATGGTTCTCAGGCTAATGGAAGCCAATATTTTCATCAAACTAGCAATAAGCAACAGTATTCAGCTCCAGAAAGAGCATGCTCCTGCTTATTTCTGCTACCTACTAAGCTCCAAAGAACTCAGAAATACTTATGCAGTCTATCAACTAGTCAGCTTCCTTTTCTGATCCCTTTATTTTTCCTATTCTCTCTCAGATCTTTGGTGTGCAAAAGGAAATCAGGCCTGGTTATTAAGCACCAAATGCCCTCCACCCAGCCAATATGCCACACAAGTGTGTCAGTGTTAGCCCTCACACCAACTTCAATCCTGGTCCTTAAATATGCATGGGAGGTGTCAGAAGCTACAAAAAGGACTCACATTTCACTAATTTTCTTCTACCCTGCATGTAAACTGGTATTCCGAGTTGAACTCCTAGTAGCTGTGAAGAGAAGATTTGTAGACCTAATCCTCACCTCTAAAGAATTTGTTAGTTTATGTGCTTTTGGTATTTCCACCAACGTGAAGGACAGAGGCAGCTGCCTGATCTCAGTGGTGGAAGAGGGATGTTCAACACCCTGCTCACACAACTTCACTGGGAGGCTGAACCTTACTTTTAAACCCCTCACAGAGGGGTCCTCATTTATGGCCAACAGAGCTGCCTTCAGCAAAAGCAATTTGAACTGTTCTGTCACAGTCTAAAACAGTACAATTAAAAGCAGATCTGCCAGCTTTGTAAATTGTTTGTACATTTTAAAAAGAAACTACTAGGTAAAAATCTGTTTAAAGCATTTTCACTCTTTTACAAACAGAATCTATTACTCACCTTTGACTACAAGTATCAAAGTGCTGTCAGGATTTTAAGTTATGAACTATAACGCACACTCATACACTCTTGTTCCTGTCCCAAAACAGGGTAAGCAAAGGAGAATGCACATGTGTCATATAAGCTTTTTGCTTCAGTGCCTCCAACATTGGTAGCCTAAAATGACTGTGGGAGAGTCAACCACCAAGCTTCAAGAACTAAACAGAAATCAATTGTCCATTGTCTACAGAACACTTGGTGCACTTTATCGCAGACAAATATTGTGGTCAGTCACTTTGGTCTGCGATCTCAGCACCATCCCTTAATAACCATTAACAGTGCACTTCTAATGACAAACTGAAGCAAACAAAAACACAAAAGCACAGTGTTAGTATCTTAAAAGCAAGTTAAACAGTGCTTACCAAACACCTGGAAGCCTAGCACACAAGTGTACGTTGTCCAATCTATATCCTTACAGTCAGAACGATTCCTGATTAGCTTACAGCCACTTGGAATGTCCCCTGTAAAAAAAAAGTGAATGATGAGTTATGCAATGCAAAATTATATTTACATATGTGCTCTTTGAAGAGATGCTACTGTAGTAAATAAATACATCTTAAATCCAGTCTGGAATTACATTGTAGGGGCGAAGACAGACGAGCACTTTTATCAAACTCCAGATACTTGAAGCTTTACTTGGTTTTTATGAGTCATATTTACTTCTCATTTCCTTCTTCTGAGAGCATGACCTCAAAAACATTTCCCTGCAATTTCAGTACCCTGCTACTAACCCTACAAAATGCTTTAATAGCGTCTTTAATATAATAATTTCTTCTTCCTACCAGCTCCACTGATGTGTTAAAATACAATAAATCATTCAGGAAGCTGTGCTTTTAAAACAGTGAGCAACTACTGCCAGAGAAGCCTTAGACTGCTTTTCAAGTTTTAACTAGAAAAGGAAAGGTTGTCTTGCAATACACCAAGCCAGTAATAATGGGTCACAGTTCTTTTCTTCCCTATACATGAAATTATAAACACCAACACTTCCTCTTTTGAAAGACTGCACTATCTAGATTTGAAACCTAAGTTGTTACAGGCAGAAAAAACATGTTAAGGTGACAGACATTTAAACTGCTGGCTACTCTTGCCTGTACAGGGACAAAACTACAATCCTCTTGGATCTAGTTAAAGCCATATAGGAAGACAGATTTTTTAAAACTGTCTTTTTTAAAAAAACTGTTTTATAAAATTTAAAAACAGACTGATATGCATTACTCATGTTGAACTTCTGGCACAACCACTATGTGTTATATTCATGTTTTCACATATTAAAAAAAAAAAAACAAACACAAAAACATTATTACCACTAACTCATTAAACTCATTACTGCTTTTCTTCGTTTTCACCACCACCAGCCAAGACAAAGTTTCAAACAAGAAACCCCAGAAGAGAACTGTGGCACAGGCCCACTGATTTTATTCCCCCAAAATAACTGGTATTGTTGACACTAATTAGACAACCGCATATATTATTTTCAATCTACAGAACTTTTGGCCAACATCAAGACGTAGAGCCACTTGTTCTGTACATTCTACACTGTTAAACTGATTTATGACCTTGTAAAGAAGTAAGCTATATTTGGCACTGCCATTAGGTAATACACAGCTCTGAATAACATCAAGATATCAGGTTACACAAGTTCAAATCAGTCCCTTTGTCAGTAAGCATTTTGCACAGTCCTGATCAAACACACTTTTCTAAATACTCTGACAGCTAATACATATTTCTGTTTCCAGTGTATTTAATTTCATACTTACAGTATAGTATTTCATAGTCTCCTGAGTTTGACATTATATACTTGTTGTCCGGGGACCAGTCAAGGTGTGTAATATAGCTGGAATGTCCCTGAAGAAGAACGCAGTAACACCAGTGTGAAACACTTGATTTTAATTTAAAGTGACACAGAAGTTGCACCCACAAACAGGACAGCTAACAGCAAAAAAACATCACTTTCCCACCCGCTCCAGGTCTGCTGCAATTCACTTGTGCTCCTTTAAAGGCTCCTTACTCACAGGGCCACACTGGCTAACAGCTAAACAAATGCAGGCTGGCCATCGCACCTCTCCCACCCTCCCCTTGTAAATCCCGGCCCTCTTGGACTCCAGAATGATTTACTCCTAGAAAGCATGATACTAAAATATGGAAGAACTCCAATTTATACTGGAATTAGGAGTAGACACATTGCTACTAACTGAGAAAAGCAAGTAATTTGCACAGGATCAGTTTTAGATCCTAACAAAAAAGTGAAAGATCGGAATTCTTAATTTCTCTATCCATTTAAAATAACTGCCATTAAATGCACACTCAGGCAAATAAGCCTTGCTCATCCTAAAAACTTAGGATACCTTGGTTAACAACCATCATGCAGAAGTACAAGATCATGGACTGGTGTTACAAGAATACACTTCTAAGCCTTGTGAAAGTTTCTGCTGTGCTTTTTGCACTCCACCATGTTAGCACCAGCTTTGAAAGGTGTCTGCCCTATAGGCACCTATAGGGTCATCTATATTAAGAATCAAAACCCTTTGGTCTACTTGTTTGGTTATCACCATCAAGAGCCCTCTGAGGGTTCAACACTCGGCTTTGGTTTTGAGGAAGAAGATAAATGCAGCTGGACAGAGCATTTTTTCTGTGCACAAATTCCTTTTGAGGGAAGTAAGAGTGATAATAACAGTACTAATGAAGCTACGAAAGGCTCCAGAGAAGCCACAAATTGATATAAGGTAGGGATCAGGGGTAGCAAATTAATAAAAGTAACATCCATGTCACTCTTCCTCTTCCAGCCTTAACATTTCTTCTCACTGCTCCTTTTCCCCTTGTAAGACCATCTATTTTCTCCCCTTCAGTCATTCTGCCAGGCAACAAACTGCCACATTCTTGACTGACAGATGTCAATCCATGTCGCTCCCTCAGTGGGCATTATGAACAAGGTGTTATTCAGCCCCGACAGGGTCTCTTGGCCCAGCCTGCAGCAGCCATGCCAGGGCCATGCAGAAGCTCTGCCCCGGCTGCTGTGCCACCCACCACGCCAACTTCTTCCACAGAGAACTCTAAGAGATCCCGATGGCTTCCAGAATTACATGTAGAAATATACCCGTGTCCCATCTCCCTGTTCCCAGGTCCTCTGTGAGAGACTGCAAAAACATTTAAGAGAAAAGCTGGCCTTTATGATTTGTTTACTTATGAGGTAGTCTCTGCCTCAAGCAGAGGAACTGTGTATTGACATAACTGCTTTGCAGTCAAGGGTGAGATATATGATACTGACACGCAACCCTGGTATTAAAAAAAAAAAAACAAACCGACAGAAGTGCACAATTGGCTATGATTTTTTTCTCCTCCCCTTATTTTCCAAGTCTTCCAATTTGCAATCGAACTCCAACATGGAAAAGAATTGGTCAGTCATTTACTAAATCCTGCCAGACATTTGGCAGCTGTTAAAATTCCTGGGGGTGGCGGAGGGAGGGAAGGAACAAAGCAATTGGCCAGGGGGCTCCAGGCTCCAAAATCCCTCCAGGCAAGCGATCACCAAATGATGAACTGGAACACAACACTGTTATCATATTTGCAATAGAAGGATCCCGTTTTCTGTTAAAACCTTTCTTTGGTAGCTGCCCACTGATAAGGCAACATTTTACTCTCTCCTTTTCTGTACCTTTATATAAAATGAATGCAATTATTCGTATTATCACCAGCTAAGAAAACTATCTGACTAAATGGAAACTTCCCTCCACTGGCAGTGTTCATCTGTTTCAGACCTCAGCACTGCAAAGTCCAAAATGCCCACAGGCTCCAGAACCGGCACAGTGATCATTTCAGGTTAAGCCCAGTATACCAAATACTTCAGAGTGGCTGCCCGTGTGGTTTTCACCCCACAGCCCTCTGAGTAAATGCACAGCACTTACTCCTCTTTTGCTAAGGTATCTCTGATGCAAGGCAAACGGAGACAGCACCAGCTACCGGGACTGCTGACATGCTGGAAGTTCAGCCCCAGCCCATACCTTCACACTGCTGACTGCACAGCTGGAGCCCTCAAAAAACAGCTGCACTAGTCAAAATGGTTGTTTTGGCTCATCTGAAGTTCTGATCACAGCCAAAACTACCCTTCACTGTGGAAACAGGCCCATAGGTCACAGACTTGCCTCTCTAGCAGCAGCAGAATGCCTGGTTGTGACTTAGGGGGGATTTGAACCTAATAGTGGGCATACAGCCCTTACGCACCAGCTAATGCTGGTTCAGTAGATAAAATCCTTCAGAAAGAATTCAAATAATGTATTGAATCTGGAAGAAACAACCAGAAGTTGACTACCAGGAGAACTGAGTCATATTATCTGGAGGTCACCCGTGAGGCTACTGAATGACAGAATGCCAGAAGGATGCAGTGCCAGGAGAATGCTCCGGGTCCTGAGCATGCCTGGGTGTCTCCCTGCTTAGCATCAAGCTGGTATGGACCCGCCAGGGTGCTGGCAGGGAGCACAGGGGAGGTGCAGGGCAGGCAGTGGGATGGTAGCCTTGCAGCGAGCTCCGGGCAGCTCCACGTGGCTGCCTTCTGCACCGGCTGGGAGGGGCAGCGAGCTCAGCCTCAACACAAACCATGCTGCTGACTCTGTATCCCACATGCAGTCACTCACACTGAAAGGAAAAGGGTAACAGAAATCTGCTCTGAAGCCTTGACACTTCTGCCTGGGTATAACAATGCTCACTTCTACCACGCCAATTTTTACAAACCGCTTTCCAGCCAAGGCAGCAGGATAGAGGGACATCCAGATGTTGGTTTAAATTGCAAAATGCTCTCTCCCAACATATGATACATAAAAATAAATGATCTCATAAACCTTCAAAGAGCTCACAGAGACCTTGAAATACATAGCAAGCTAAATACTATGTATGTTAGGATTAGCCATCTCCAAACAATTTTATATTCTGTGGTCCAAAAAATAAGTGATGAGGTGAAATGCTGTACTGAGGTGCAGAGATTCACTGCCATCCTCACCAGCCCCACTGGGGCCGTGGTCTGAGCTCCCTGCAGGCTCTGCCCTTTGCCCACTGTGTGAGCTCAGGCAGGGATGGGGCAAACCCAGTGCTGCTGCCTGCCCTGGCAGCCCTGTGCCCCCCACAACAGCTGCACACAGGCTGCTCTGATCCCAGTGCTCTAGCAACGTGCATCACATTCCAAAGCTGAACCTATTCTTATGACATAATTTGCAAATCTCATTAAGCCTCACTTTTTCTTTATGCAAATATTTCCACTAACCTAAAGAGACAGCTGAACTTAAGGCCAGAATGTTAGATAACTAAACACTTACGGAAAAAATAGTCTGTCTTTTTAGCACTGGGACAACCTCACCCGAGTGTAACAATAACAACAAACTCCACTACCTGTGCTACACTTAGATCTATTTACCCTGGGCCACATCCCTCAAGTTCAAATTTTGGAGTAAAAATTACAACTGAAAACAGTGTATATTTGCAGCCTCCAAGACTACACATCCTAATAGAACTACAGCACCCTAATATTATGTTGGTTCAAGAAGTACTTTACCAATAAGAGGAAAATACCCCCAAACAAATGTAATATTTTCCTTGAACAAGTTTCAGCATATAGGTACAAGGCATTTCTCCATCTTACTGCTAATTTCCCATTTCAGAGAAAAAAGGCAATAGTCTGATAAATTATTCCTATCTGATGCAAAAGCGATCACTGCACACTAAGAGCTGCAGAACTCATCAGAGACCAAAGTTTAAAATCAATCAAATGCTGAAAAAAACATCAGTCTGGAGAGAGTTTCACTGCTTAACATTTAAATCTATGTATGACATCAAAATGCATGTACATGATGTAACAACCATGTAAATGATTATACATGTTCCAAAACTTACAGTGCATTTTCCATATCTGCTATACTTTCTTCCATTTTCTGTTACTACGTAGAGGTAAATAAAGTTGTCGTGGGATCCAACTGCAAGTAAGGTGCCATCTACAACACAGAATGTTTGATATAAATCAACAGAATGTTTGTTTTGTGAATTTCAATTATTTCAGGTTTATTGCTAAGACAATAGTTAAACTACTCCTTATGCGTTGTACTGACAGGTTCATAACTGTTTACATTATGTTGCTTTTCAGCCATATCTGTTCACTTTGTGGGTGTGTGTTTTGGACAAGTTCTTTCACTTCTGCTTTTTTTTAGAGTAAGTTTTAGAGTAAGTAAGTTCAATGGACAGGATATAAACCCTCAGACTGCACCAGATTTCTGAAAGCTGTTGACAGCAGGCAGACTTGAGTTTTATGCATTATAAAAATGCAGAACAGCATTTACTCCATGGACAGCTTAACTTTGGAGGTGTGGACTGCATATAAATCAGCACTAAATGTCTAAAGATGTGGAACATTCAAACATTGTAAGCATTTTTCTATTCTACATTGTCTCTTATTAAAAAATGTATGTGGACAAGAGCTGCCATGAATCACAATCAAACACCTCTAGTGTCAAAGAACATCAGTGATTTAAAATAAATTGCTGTGCTTGGCTCATGTGGCAGCAGCAGAGGAACATTTTGCTCACTGACATGGCATGTGAGCCAAAAGCAAACACGAAAAAAATTTACAAGGGTGTTCTTCATCCTGTTTAATAGAGAGGAGTCAGCCTCTGCCGATTTGTCATGTCATGTCTGAAGAAGACACTCAGCAGTGGCTTGGACTCCCAAGTAATCCCAGAGCAAACATCTGACAAAGAGCTCTGACTTCAGACAGACACAAGCTTAGTATTATGGGTTTGCATTAATAAACTTGAAAACTAACTGAGAAGGATATTAAAATATCACTGAAATATTAAGCTCTTTACAGACTCTTCTGTTAACCTGTCAACTATTTAGTTGAGAACTTTTTTGGGGGGGCAGCAAAGCTAACATTTATTATAACAGCAGAGTTTAACATGAAGGAAAGGCTGAGAAAGGGGATGGTGATGTTTGCAGTTACAAAATTCCAGGATTTAGCCCACACAGACAAATCTGCAAGCAAATCCTCAGTTACATATTAAGCATCTGAAACTGTTTTTTCAAAGCTGTGCCTTTTCTAATTCCTGGGGACTAGTTTAACACCACTTAGCAGAACATCCATCTGGTTTATCAGAATTACTCTGACTGTACAAGTCTGCCTACCTACTGAGTAGCGCATCACTGAAAGCTGCTCGTTGCCATCCGTGTGTATTGAAACCAGATCCCTCGTTTCTGCGTCCAAAACAAACCACCTAGAGAGAGGAGAATTCCAGTAAGTATCACTTCCACTAAACAAAACAAACCAAGCAAAAGAGCCATAATCACTGCCTGCCTTCGTCTTTTTATGGTAGCCCCTCAAGGGCAGCATAGAGAACATCTGTTTTTAATGGAACACTTTTCTGGTTCACAAAGTAATACAAGTTTCAGTGAACAATATATAAAAGATTCTAAATACCATTCAATTTTTATCCTTTCCCTGAACACTCTAATAATCACCAAAATGTCTACTGGATGATAAATATGCCACCAAACAAATAATATGACTGCATCTTATCATCATTCAGCCTACAGCTGAATTTCATTCTACTTCTTCCCCATTGTGAAGATGAGTTTTGATATAAAAACTGATCTTTCAATTTTCATAGAGCAAAGCTAAAAAAAAAGAGAAGTAGTAGAAGGAAGTGGAAAACATTTCCATACTCATTGTAAACACAAATTATATTCCAGTTTGGTATTTTTCTCTCAATCCTTTTCATTTCTATCAACAATTTTATTAAAGTAAGAAGGAATAACCAACCATTCACTAGAATTTAACAGTTCATAAATTAGCATTTTATTTTATCTTTCTTGCTTGGATGATTTATAACTAATGTAATTAATTACATTTTTTATTATTTAACAATAACTTTTAACCTGCAGTTTATTATTTATGAGGCATATGTGAGATGCTTACAAAAACTCACTGGCACATAGACCAAAATGGCCACTGACAGCAAGACGTGCAAGATCAGATGAACCTGAGCATTACAGGTCTGATGCCCACCTAACTACTAAATACAGTGAACATTAGCAACACAGAGACAATGACAATTTAATAAAAATATGTATTCATACATGCAGATCATGAAACCAGGTGTCAATGTGGCTGAATACATTGAAGCTGTACTCAGAATTTAATTTCTTTGCTCCAAATCTCTGGTCTCACAGCCATGTACATATGCCACAGGCAGGTTTCTATCCCTAATGGCAAACGGTGAGTTCACACACTGTGGAAATGAGCAAGGGAATTATACCCTCTGTCTCACAGTGAACTCAGTGGAACATTGCTAAACCTAGCACCATTTATTCCATAACAAAGCTGTAAAATGAACTCCAGGAACAACATCCCGCATTGCTTTCTATGGGTGGGGATGAGATTCCAGCTCGTGCTCCTCCAGTGCCCAACAGCTAGGCATCTGGAAAGCAGCCTGGTCCCAACGGCTTAAAACCAGCTTGTGGCTAGAGAACCACATGAAAGAAATTAAACAGAATACACATAAAAAAACCCCAACCCCACATGCCACAGACTGCTGAATACTCAGTGTGCAAGACAGACAGAACCAGCAGAAAACAGGTAATGTAGCTCTGTTGCCTGGTTTACTTCCTTGTGGCTCTGGCTTACACTAACCTTGCTCTTCAGCCTTCAGTTTTCTTACCAATGTTAGCACTTTTGTTAGAATCTTGTTAGTCTTTTTTTCCACAGTGCCTTTGAACACTTGTATGCTTAGTACTCACAATATTCTATACGATTAGTCACAGAAAGGTCTACTTCCCTGCAAATAGCGCCACTGGAAGCATGGCAAAAGGATCTGAAAAGTGCCTTGAAAAAACCTTTTTTAGCTTTCCAGCTGTGCCTTTTCAGCAAGCAGCAGGATCCACAAAAAGAATTAGTACTCCCAAACAACTGATGATCAGGTCCACAGCAGGTATTTAAAGAAGTGGTAACAGAACCTGCAGTAGACCCTTTGCAGACAGCCCAAAAGGGGAAATGATACTGAAATATTTATCACAGGAAGTGATACGCGAAAAACCCACCAAAAACATGATGCTTGGCCTGATAAAAAACACACAACTGTGAAACAATAGACAAGAATGGGAAAAAAGGTAGAAAATTCCGTTTTCTTTTGATGCCACTTTCTTAGTGTTCCATTCCTTGCTTGTCTTACTGACCTCTGTACTGAAAGCTGAGCAGCACTAGAATGGTAACAGACACATGCAAAGTTTGGGTTTACTGAGTTCTAAAGAGATTAGACTCATTTAATATTTGCTTTAAGACTTTTAGGCTGTTAATAAATTATTAAAAGATTTGTTATGGGTTTGGGTTTATTTTTCCCTATGTTAATCGAGATATATCATGCAGCCCTCATTCCTTGGGAAATAACTCCCTTGGACCAGATTTTCTGGCACAGAAAGCACTGCATGATGCTGCTGGGTAGGCAGTAATTTTAAAACTGTTTTGTTTATCTTGACTCAACTCCATTTATTTCTCGTCCACTTATACACTTACCAGGTCGAATTTCAATTCAGTTTCATTTGTATGTCTCAAACCTATCATTGAATCATACAATTTCAGAACACACTAAAATATGATGGTGAAAATATAACTGCTTAAAAACTCTTTTTTTACTGAGGGTAAAGAAAACCCAAAAAACCCCAAGGCATAAGGTTAGGTATTAAAAAAAAAGTCTAGTTGGCAAATTAAACACACACAAAAAAATTACCAATTTTCTTACGTCCACTAGGTATTACTTTATCATCAAGTTATCAACCATGAGGTATAACTTAAAAACAGAACAAAAATGCCAGTAGATTTAATATGTGCTCCTCTCACCTTTCTAATGCTATGAACATCCTGGTTTTTCTTTTAATTAGTACATTGGTACTCCCTTTTTGGGAAATGATATCGAGCCAGAGTTTGACCATGAAATAAAATCACTTTTCTCCCCCACTGTAAGAAGTTTGAGTTAAAAAGATTCAGTTTGTGCTTTGACAGCTTTCAAAAGCACAATGACTTCAGAAAGAATAGGAACAGTTCAGTATCACTTCAGTGCAGCAGTGTGCCATGCTGAACTCTGTCTTACACAAAAATCAAAATACCAGTCTGTTCATTTGCCTCCCCACTCAGTTTAAAAGGTTCCAAGTGTGTTTGATTTGGAAAAGACAAAGATCTGTACTGTACCTGTCTTATAAAGAAATGTAACATGCACATAACATTAAAATATAGGATACTTGGAAAAGACAATAAGGCGTGCTCATGGAAACCCTTGCAAAAAAAATGGTTTAAAAAAAAAAATCAAGATCTGGGCTATCATTTAAAGAGTTGTTAAAAAACCAAACCAGCCTAACAACAATCAAACAATTCTTCTGTCTTTGTCTAACACATATAAGATGCTCTGCCCCCTTCAGCCATACTTTTTAGGCTCCACAACCTCAAGCAAAAAGAATAAAAAGCGAATGAATTCCAGTTACAAGGTGCACCGTATTAAACGGTCTCCTTTACAGTTTCCATGCTCACAGCTCAGCTGGAAGGCGCTTACCTGCCCGAGTGCGTTCCTATGGCGACCACTGCTCCGCTGGGATGGAAATCCGCGCAGTGCCCCGGTTCCTGAACAGAGACACACACACGTTATATTCCCCCAGCCACGGCCTGAGGGCCAAACACCGCTCCTTACACCAAAGCTATCCCTAAAGTCTGAGCTGAGCTGACACAGGAAAAGCAATCACTTAGTAGCACGCTAATCCTCCGGCAGCTCTTCTCTCAGTGTTTCAGTGACATGCACTGCAAGACCACCTTGTGAGTGAAAGGTCTAAATTTCCGTGTAAAAATAACTTTGCTTGGATATTAGCAGAGAACTAGCCAAACTACAAAATGAATGACAGTAAGGAAAGGACCTCTAAAGCCAAATCTATGATACCCTCCCTCTTCAGATTGTTTGAAGAACGGGGGAAAAAAAAATTGTAACAAGAATAAAGCACTAAGATTTATTCAAGTTGGCTTGTCAAAATGACATCAAGCAATGGTAACCAGATTACATCTTACACAATATCTAAAGAGCCTTGTTAAGTTTATCAAAACTTCCAGACAGCTGTTTTTAAAAGCATAACTGTAGGATTTTTGCTTGTAATCAGGCAGGACAAGAGTTTTTCAGAGATTGAATGCTTCTTCCTGTTTTCTAGCTTTATACTTAAATAAAGGGTTGACATACATCTAGCAGCCTGGTCCATTCCAGCGTGTGGTCCACAGAGTTCCACATACAAACTTGCCTATCTTGGGCACATGTTAAAAATAAGTCTTTGAACGGATGAGATGCCAGTCCCCAGAGTTCATCTGTATGTCCCTAGAAAGAAACCACATGTGATTTAACAATGAATAAAATGAAGAGTCTCAAAATAACACACCAGCAGAGAAAACCTTTACATTTTTGGGTTATA
Organism: Dryoscopus gambensis; assembly: GCA_013389985.1. Taxonomy (NCBI): domain Eukaryota; kingdom Metazoa; phylum Chordata; class Aves; order Passeriformes; family Malaconotidae; genus Dryoscopus; species Dryoscopus gambensis. Next base: position 47,391 of record WEIT01001814.1, on the reverse strand, counting down.
GTTTAAAAAAACAAGTTATGCTCACCTGTACCTCTACTACAAAACCATCGTTAAATGTTCCCCTCAAAACAAAGTTTCGCGAAGTACCCACTAAAAATTGATCAGCTTTTCCTTCTGCTACTGCTCTGATTGTTCCATACTGGTCAGGGACCTGGGAAAAGAAACATCATTCACACCACATCAGGTATCTTGATAGGTGCCTAATTTTGGAGGCCAAAAGGAGTGCACAGCAACAGTACCAGAACTGGAGTTCTCCCAGTAAAAAGGAACAATCCAATCATGTATAACATCGATCAGGGTTTGACCCGAAACCTCCCTCATCTATTTGCTCAGTACAGGCATACAAGAAGATCTTATTCCAAGACAATCACAGTTATGTCATTTTAATAACCTCAGTAGAAAAAATTACAAATTAAATTACATTGCTTTTAAGTGTCAAATTCACTAAACAAATGCCCTCCACAGCCTCACAACTCATCTTACAAGGAAAGGAATAATACACAGTTACTATTTACTTTCCAAAACACATTTTGAAAACCAAGAAAAATCTTGTAGCACACAGTAAATGCTTCCTGATTTTTTCTTAATGTTTCCTGATTAGCCTTAAGTAAATGTTCCCATGCCTTATGACAGCAATGAGTCTGAATTTTAATGACTTTGTTTATTGCATGCTTGAATTCTAATACACTGCTTTATTTTACAGTGTGCAATTGTTTGTTTCTAAATGATTTACCTGAGAAAATACACTAATATTAGCCACACAAGATAGAAAAATCAATCTCTCAGGGTTCTGGTAACACAAAAATTAGCTTAAACATAACATTATTAACAAAAGGGAAACAGAGACACTGATATGAACAGAGTGTGTTATTTAAGCCTAAGAATTGTGTATGATAGTCAATGCTAACTTTCTCAGCCATTACTAAATGTCAGCATTAGATTCAAGTCAGTAACAAATTCTAGATTGAACTCACATAAGTGTTAAGAAAAAAATGCTGCTATAGATGGACAATAGGTAAGTGGAGTAAACCAGGGTTTAAAGAACTGTTTAAGGAGAACACATTATTTCAAGGTAAGGGAAAAAGTTTTTTAAAATCCAAAATACACAACTTTTTCCAGTTCAACCCCACTGACCTAGCACTGCCACATAACCAAATCACAAAGAACAGACACATTCACTGAACACCTGGTTTAGGATAAATTTAAAAGAAGTTCCTCATCATAGCTTATTAATCATTAATTATTACAGAATTCCAATATGCATCCTACCACTTGTTTACCTTATGTCAAACATTCTACTAAGACCCTCAAATGCTGGTGACATTGCCTTTCTCCGGAGAGGAAAACTTAAAAAACCACAGGCAATACTAAAGAATATCCTCAAACATCCCCTCACACAGGATGAATTAAAAAAAAAAAAAAACAACAGCCAACAACTAAGGAAGAGTTTTGAAGAAAGAAAACCCTTAACATTTCTGTTCCATTTAAACACAGGAGAACTGAAGCCTCATATAGGCTCATTTATAGGCTAAGATTTAAACACTTTTATAATAAAACACTATAAACCACTTAAAAACCAGAAAGCAGAAGGTATTCTTTCATCCTAACTACTAAAGGTGGGGAAGGCTCTGTCTTGCTAGCCAGTACCTTGTTTAATGGACCTTCCTTGTCACTCTTGCTCTCTTACCTCAATTTCCCTTTCAGGATTCAAATCATGATCCCACAGGATGATCTTTCGGTCTTTCCCACCTCCAGTTAGCAGCATTCCATTCCTCATTTGACAGAGTGTGAACACACTGCCATCATGAGCTTTGATTTGTCTGCTTATCTGATATACTCCTATATGCACAAAAAGAAAATAAGAAAGAACACTACTCATTTTTTCACCTAGGGTTTATGAGAAGCTTTGCCTTTAGGCAGAAGAATAAAGTCAGTGTATAGTAAATAATTAAATTTGGGCTGTCAGGCTCGTAGTATTGCAAACACAAGGTGGTAGTGTTTTCTTACAGGATAAAAAGATAAAACAAAGGGCCTGCTTTTCTGAAGAAAAACTTTTTTGAGACTGATTGTCCTACAAAATGTGAAGGCAAAACCAACAATTGGTAAAATGCATTCATTTTTCTGCTTTCCAAAGGAACATAGTTTTTCCAGATGCAAGAGAAACTGTCTTTTAGAGTCAAAAAATATTTAGCAAGTCATTATTAGAAAAGAAGCAATGCTACTTTATTAAAAGAAACTAAAAGATTTTTTGTCTATAGTCTTTTGGGAATAAAAAGCCAATTATTTATAGCAAAGTTTCCAGGATGCATGAACCTAATATCTAATGCTGGATGTTGCCACACATAAAAATAGCACAACCAGCATTTGGCATCGATCAAGACAGCAGTCTACCCAAAGGAAAATACTTGTGAGAATGAGGGAGATGAGAAAATTTAACAACAAGGGTTGCAAGAGAAGCCTTTTGCATCCTAATCGGATCTTCACATCAAAAGAACTGCTGTTGGAAAGTAATTAAAAAACCCCCAAACAAAACAAGATTCTGGTGCTGCATACCTTCAAACAGCAATCACAGAAAAAGCCTAAAACACCACCCAGCTAAATATGAGCTTAACTTTGCTGACTCTGCCTATGGCTCAAGTCAGTTCAAATCAGCGTGCTCTCACATTGTGAAAGAGAGTATGAGATCAAATCCTGTGACCAATCTAATGTGATAAACCAACTAAAAATCCCACATTTAGTTAAGCCAATGTAACTAAATATTCTATTCAATAACGCTTAGGATTATACTGGAAAAAGGTTATTTTTGCACAAGAAATTAAAAATTAAACATCAGATAATTTGTTGAATTACTTTTCCATTGCAGTTAGCTTGAAAGATGAGAAAAAGATTTACCTACAAAATCAGACTTACTGTTAAAAATGTACTTTTTACATGAATGTTTTCCTGGCATACCAATATAAACCAGAGTGTTTGAAATAGCTGCCAAGTAAAATGAATTATCATTGAATTTATGAGTTACCTTAGGGCTCAACTGTGCCAGGTCTGCATATGTTGGGTAACAAATCATTTTCCTTTCTTTTGTAAAAAAGCTTTGCTCTAAAGTTAGTTTAATTTCAAATTTCAATTTTTTTTTGAAGTATATCAGGACTTGAGTGTCTGCTAAACCAGAAACTGTTATTCATGTAACTGATACAACTAAGCATTGTAACTTTATTTCACATACAAGTCCTATTAATGTCAGCTCTACCACTTAATGGTATTCCTCTGAGACTAAGCATGGTGCAATGTAAGCCTTAAGAGGCAAAGGCAGCCTGCAGAATCCCCAAACTGATCCTACAGCCTTTCTCAAATCACCAGATCAAAGGAAAGCTGATTAACCACATTTTTGAAAAATGCAAAAAATTTAGATAAAGTAGTTTTCGTTTATTTCATGCACAGTCTCATTAATTATTAAGAAACTCCAGACTGCTCTTAAGTCAGAAAATTAATAGGACTTTCAGGACTTTTACCACCTGTTATTGATAGGAAGTGTACACTCTGAGTCGGGCCTGTTTCTCCGTTCCTTCCCTAATGCCATCCTTTATGTTTGTCTTCTACAGACCATGTAAAATCTGTTATTACCTCCAAACATATCCTACCTTTAGCTCCTTTCCCAGGAGTAGCTTCTACAGTAGTTTTGCCCCATATAAGTATTATCCC
>WEIT01001814.1:8397-43683 GCA_013389985.1 Dryoscopus gambensis | reverse complement strand
CCCACCTGAGTCTCCAGTGAGCACATCACCATTTCCCAAGAAAGCCAAACACTGAACAAATTTGGGTTTCTCATATTTCTGAAACAAAAAAAGCAAGAGAAAGGGATAATTGCTTGTACTTGTTACGTAATTAGAGTAATGCATCCACACTCTTACACCCTGCATACACAAGCAGAATTTAGCTCTTTTTTTGTATGTTTACCTCTCTGATCAGACAGTACATGGTAACAACGAAGCAAATGTATAGAAAATGTGATTTCCATTGATTTAAAACTGTCTTGGTATCAAGATATTATTACCCCAAATATCCCTTGCTTCCTTGATAATGAATTGCCGCTCCAGGTCCAGAAAAATATATGAGATTTGCCACATGTTATTATGGTATTTGCATCAGTGGGATGGAATTCTACAGCAAGAACAACTTCATTTGTAGTCTGCAATAATAACAGAAATAATATTTATTCAGAGAGGACATTAACTACTAGAAACACATGTAAACCCCCAAGTTTTAGAACAGAGATATGTGAAACTAGACAGCTCATCGTATGCTTGGAAGTATTCCTAAGTGTTCTGTGCTAAGTCAGCTGTCTGAAAGACTAGGCACATATAATTTTACATATATTGATTTTTCACATTCCTAAAAGATCTTTATTAAACTTCAGTACACAAGTTAGGGTTTTACATTCTCTTTTAAATCACAAAAGCTTCTGCTTTCTCAAATAGCTAAGACTTCTGCCAAGGAAAATGAATAATGTATAAAAGACACTTTTTTGGATTGAAAATCCTGTGTAGTTTTTACAAAGACTGGTTTGCTATTCTGGATTACAAAGTTGTGACAGAGGCAACTAAGACAATGATAATATTCTAGGATTATATCCATCATTCTCTTTCTGCAATTCTATAAAAATTCTTTTGGGTCCTTTGTTTTCCTTTTCTCCTCATGAAGAAGCAAAAAAAGAGAAGCCTGCATAACACAAAACCTTGAAACATAGGGTCCCCATCTTTATATTTTTACTGGCTGCATATACTGTTACTGAATTACCAACATCTTAAAGTATTTCATCCTTTACCAATAGATTTTACAAACATAAAAAACTGACTGGTCATTTACTTAACTTCTAATGTATACTCAACCAAACTGTCTTTGAAGACAAATCTCCTGGAGGCAATAACTACAAAACAGAAAATAAATGCATTTATTTCTATGGGATTTCAAAACAGGCTGCCCAGAGAGGTTGTGAAGTCTCCTCTTCTGGAGATACTGAAAACCTGCCTGGGCACGATCCTGTACAACCTGTTCTAGGTGACCCTGCTTTGGCTCAGGGACAGATGATCTCCACAAGTGCCTTCCAACCCCAGCCCTGAGATTTACACCCATGCTTTAAAGGACTATACAGAAGGACTATACACAGGACTACATATAAAAAGAGTGCTGTTAAATCACATCTTTGGGAGAAACTTTTCCTACTTCACCACTTTTGGCTTACTTTAGGAAAATAATCGTTTAAGTTTCCTTTTTTTTTTTTCATGGCCATATTTATTGAATTATGTTTCTCACACAGTTTTCACATGAGCTAACCCGCTATGTCAAAAAAATCATTTAGAACTTAAGGACTGAAAACATTAACAGAATTCAGCTGAGGCTTCTGTTTTGCACGCCAGCTCAAGGGATGCAACTCTGCTCACATCATCTTCCATGGAAGGTGCTTAAGATACTGCAAGACCAAGTCCTAGATGTGAGTAAGTACTGAAGGGCAAGCTGTCCCTGCCAAATAGTTTTTAGCCAATTCTGAACCACCAAGGAACTCCCCTGAGAGCAAAACCAGTCAAAACATAATGTCAGTGAACGGGAAATACAAGGCATGTGCCAAATAGTTTCATATAAAATATCAAAACGGAAATTAAAATACTGTCGTAGAATTAAATTACAACTTATAGAATACAGTTAGTATTGGTCAACATAATCTAAAGAAAACGGGTCAAACTGATTTTGTTATCTGAAATGTTAAGTTTGTAATGATATAGACATATATGCTTGTAGAGCATGAGTTATAAAAATATACAACACTCAGTTCCACATGCACATAATATTTGGTGGCTTCATATTGGATAACACAAAGGATTGGGTGTTCCCAGTGAAATCAGCTTTACATGAGCACTGAGTGCAACACCTCTGAACACATCTCACTGGTCTGAAATTTGGAAAGGTTAAAAAAGAAATAGAAAAGCAGACAAGACTGCAATCCACAAAAGTACTTAGGACTTCAAATGAGAAGAGACACATATTGAGAATCAATAATCAGAATTTGATTCAGACAAATTTGAAATACGGAATGTCTAAAAATATTTTATTTCTTTAAACACTTACTGACTGAATCCTCAGTTTAGTTTCTTAAAGTTCCCATGATTTATTTTTTCTTTAAATTAAGAAAACATTGGACAATTGCTTTATTTGTATTAGATCTTAAGGATGAGTAAAATGTAATTACAAACCCTTCAAATGTAATTACAAACTCTTCAATATTCAAAACCTTTCCAGTAAAGAAGTTAAGAATACATTTCTGTGGAACCCTTAAACAAGCCAGCAGTATTACACAGTTAAAGTTTCCAAGCAAGATCAAAAGTATGTCTCACAAACTTGTATTTATGGCAATAAAAACCACTTGTATTTCAGAATATTCATGTGCCAAAATTACCTTTATCTCTGCTATTTTTGATTTCCTCAGCCAATCCCACACAGTAAGCATATGCTCGTTAGAGTCATCAATTACACACAAATGAGTACCAGAATCCTACAGGAAAAAGAAAAAAAAAAAAAGTACTGACAAAGTACTATCATATCCATTTTAGAAACAGGGCAGGGCAGAGGTATTTTTAAAAAAACTCCAAAGGTAGAAATATAAATTAACCAAGTCCTTCTAAAGTAATTACAACTTCAATATATATGGAATTTTCCTTTTTTTCTTTCTTAAAGACAGACATAGATTTTTGTATAATCTCATAAAAAATTATTATGCTTCAAATAACATTCCAGGAAAGCTTTAAAAGTATCTTACCAAGTCTTTACTCTGGTTTTGTTTATTTGTTCTTATTGCTGGTGGTTTTTTTGTTGTTGTTGTTTGTTTTTTAGGGTTTGTTGTGGGTTTTGTTGTTGTTGTTGTTTTTGTTTTTTGGGTGTTTTTTTGCTTTCTTGTTTGCAATTTCATGCTAGCAGCAAAAAGATTTCTTTTTCTATTCCATAAATATTTTGGTTTTCCTCAGGTCTCAGAGGACACACACAGAGCTCCACCTGTGTTTTTTTTCCTAAATGCCACCATCACATACACACAACTACATTATCAAATTCTGTAAGCATGTCTCATTTTTTCCTTATGGGTCATAAAGCACCAGCAGTATCATCATGCAGTTGGTAAAGCATTATTTTTCTGAATACAACAACGCTTACAGAGGAGGCAGAGCAGCACCTACAGTATTAAATACCTGAAATACAAATACCTACAGTACTAAAGAACTGAAAGCACTTATTTTGAACAACTTTACAATAAAATGGCAAATATATGGTTACATGTAATTAACGGAAGAGAAAAAGATGTTAAAACAAAAACATACTTATTCCCAGCAACACATACTTGCACAAACCAGTTGTTTCAAGGACATTTGTAGAAAGATTTGAAGGAACCTTTAATTATCTTAAAGTTGATTCTTGCACTTAATTCTCTAACAAATTATGAAAATAGAGGTGGCTAAAATTATTATTCCCAAGCATTACTCTGAACAGTAATATGCAAATATACATGTGAATTATTAGGTGGGAAGAAACCCCGAAGACAGCATTGGCAATATACGCAGCCCTTGCGGGGGTTTATAAATTCTGTGGTAAAAACACTGTTCTAGATACTGCACACAAACTGTTTCAGTCTAGTGAGCAATCATGTGAGACTGTAACAAGGTATCAAATTCAGTTTCAGCTGCAAAACAGAACCAATAAAAACTAAAATCTAGTCCTCAAAAATTCCTTGGGTTTTTTTGTTTTTAAAATGATGGAATGCATTCTTATTCACGTTGAAAAAGATCTGTATCCAAGTATGTAAGTTTCATTGGTTTGTTAGAGTGACAGGAACAGTACTATTCCTTTCAGATTATTTACTGAAACACAAAATGTACTGTATCTAACATAGTAACATTTCAATGCGATGAAATTTCTTTCAATTGCTTTCTTTCTTTCAATGCTAAGTGAAACTGCAGCAGGAGAGTGCAAGAATTTCTTTTCAACAGGTCACCCAGAGACATTGTTGAGTTTCCATTCTTGGAGGTTCCCAGAAGCCAGCTGGACCACAGCCTGACCAGCCGGCTCTGACAGAACCTGCTGTAAGCAGGACAGTGGATGAGGTGATCTCCAGACATCCCTTCCCACCTCAGCTGTCCTGTAAATCTCTTCCTCTATTAGCAAAATACTGCAGAAATTGTTTTTCTGCATTTTTCATTTTTTACATGTATTAATTCTTCATGATGGAATGCAAAAATCCAGCCTGGGTTTTCAGGAGGTCTGATATGTCTCAGTCTTTTGGCAAAAATACAGAGGCAGCTTAAAGATTAAAATACGCCCATATTTTACAAAAAAACCCCAATTCATTTCCAAATTTGAAACGAGAACTTTCCGAATGCCAAGTAGTGCATCTCCATCTGCTACCAATTTTTCTGATAAATTCTATGTGCCCAGTAAAAAATACCTCTATTTTTTTGTCTATGTAAAAGTAGAAGCAAAAAGTGAACAAGCTATTCCTCAGGAAAAAAATAGTACAAGATAATGTGAGGGTTCTGTTTCTTTTAAATTTCCTGTTGATGGATAAAAACCTACTCCAGCTGTGAAACCAAAGAAGTTAACCCTCCTGTGAGAACTCACTAAATTTTGTCTTCATAAACCTCACCAACAAATTTGTTTTTAACATCAAAATAAAAAGAACCAAGCTCCTCACAAACAAAACCAAACCACCAAACCCAGTGTGGACTTCAATTTCTAGTTAAGGTTTTTCTGGTCTGCTATTTATTTACCGTGCTAGTTTGTTACCACAATTTTACATGTGCCATTTCCTGTTTTTCCAGCTAGTCTGCTGTCAGTCGGTTTAATAAAGTATACAAAAACTTTACTGACACACTTTTAATACCAAAAGCGATCAGCTAGACAGCCACATGCAAAACCTTCAGGGATTTCCTTCCCGTTTCCATAGGACTGGCCACGTTATTTAACACCCCAAGGAACTGCGCCCATCTTACCGCTTTGGAAAAATCCAAGCAGCCCACTCCGCGCTCAAAGGTGCCGAGGCCGATAACCTGCAGCGTCGCCAGGCTCACCGAGTCCCACACTCTAACATGGGGCTGCAGGGGCTGCGTGGAAAAGCAACGGGACAAACAGGTCACCAGCAGGGAAAGCACCGCGGGCTGGCGCCGCGCTTTGTTAGGCAGATGCTGCCTGAGATGCTGCTCTACAAACTGCAGAGCAAAATGCAGGATGACCTGCGCTGGTGATGCTTCTAGGTACTGTCCTCAAAATCCAAAGGGGAGAGTCAAGGCAATGTTGTTCCTTATGTCTGGGCTACCAACGTGGCAGCACAAGAAAGCGGCATTTGGTAGTTGTGAAAATACTTGGACCAATTCAAGTAATTGACAAATGATGGAAGAGTCACCTTGCATTTCCGACCCCAGACTAGCGATATTATGCAACAACCAAAAATAATGATCAAAGCTGGGGTCATTATATAAAAATTAGGAAAAAAAGAAAAGAAACAAACCCTGATGCACTGAGCCTCTTAATCATCACCAACCTCAGTGAAAATGTCCATGGTTATATTTCATACAATTACTATCCTAAACTAGCTTAGAAACAATCACAAATAAAGTGGGAATTAACTCGGCTTAAGGACAGCATTCACCATTGAATATATATTCACCATTGCCAGTAAATATTTGCACTGGTGGAAAAACAAACCAACCAGCTCTAAAAAGAGTCAGAAAATGCTTGGTGGAAACCACATATAGAAAACTCCCCATATAAAATTCTTACAAAATCTAAAAAATTAAGTTGAATATCTGAAAAAGACTTATATTTAGCATGTTTCTACACTTTATAGCACCTGTCTTTTTTCCTCCCTCTGTTTATAACTTCATGAAAATAATCCAATTATTCAAATTCTGACAGAATTGTGTCAAGAGCCAGAGAGGAGCATTTAAACACACTGGCTCTCAAATGAGCAAGTTTACAGGAAATCTCGGACCACCTTCCATGGATTCTCAAAGTTGGTTTCCTCTCCCATGAAGCCTTAAGACTATACTGACCCACAGAACCAGGGATTTGCTCTCCCTTGGGAGAAGACATATTGAAAGGAATACGACAGAAATGATGTGGCCTTATAAATCAATTACAAGCTTCATGTTTGCTTGCAGATAAAGGACTTTATGAGCCTCTGCTCTTTTTAATGTAGGGTTGAGTGTTTCATTGTCACTGTCTTTTGCTAGAGATACAGGCTGTTACCTGAGAAACTCAAAATATCTCAGTAAATGCAGTGCATAATATAAACTGCATAGACAGAAGGTGATGATTAAAAAAACCCCAAACCACTTTTCCTGATTTTCAAAACAAGATACTACTGCTCAACAGCTCTATTACTTACCCTTCCATCTTTATCCACTCCAGCTAACTGTCCTGTTGCAATTCTAATTTTGTCTGGATGAACTGCAAGACTAAGACAGACAGAAATATGACTTGCTTTTGCTGTCATAGGTCTTCAAAACTGAGAGGTGTTTTGTAAATTTTTTTACTTGTTTCTCAACAAAAGCCCATGAAGACACTTACGATCCTAAATCCCACATCTAACGAGAGAGCTTGAATGTTTCTGATCAGGTATTTCATTCCACACTGTATTAGCTGTTTGCTGACACACAACCAACCAGGAGTGCCAAAGAGCCACCTCCACATGTGCTCTGACACATCTTAAGGTTTGCACTACACTGGGGGTCCACTGTAACAAAATCTACATTGTCTCATAATGAGCCTCCTACACAGAGTTATGTGCCGTATTTATGAACATGACAGTGTATTTTATGCCTAAACCCAGAGATGTCCTGAACCTGGGGAAAAAAAGGCAGAAAAGTTGGCTGAGGGCTTGCCTGTGCACCCAGGAGTCAGGGATTACCGTCACTTGAAATGAGTTACTGATGTAATTGTACTAATGAAGTATGGTGCACTGCTAGTGGAAGTAAAAATCTGCCCTTGCTTATCCCATTTTGCTTTGAAGCTGATGTGAAAAAACAGACTTCAGAGAATACATCCTCTCAGTCCTTGGGATTTTTTGATCTATATTCTTACTTGCTTTCTCTGTGAAATTACAAAGGGGAAGAAAGCCATTGAAAGGATAAAGGGTGTCAGGGCAAACCTGCAGAGGTCATAATGATGGACACCAAAAAAATTTACAATTCAGTTCCATTTTCTGAATGGAAGTGAAGAACACAAAACTGGCAGCATTCCTCCCACAGGAAGTAATTACACAGACAGGAGAAAAGAGCTTTAGATGACAAATTTTCTCCAGTCAGGTACAGCACAGTAGAGAGTTCATGTTCACCGTTAGATTTTGTCCACTACTCTTCAGACTAACATAGCAAATTCTGTAACTGCCTTTGCACCCACAAATGACATTGGCTTCAATTTTCCTGCTTCTCTAGTTTTTGGTTTTTTGCAGACATCTTTCTGATTTCCCTGACTCTCTTTATACTTGGATGGGGCATCTTTTAAAAAATGAGAAAATGATTGCTCAGCTTTCCACACAGTTTACTAGTTCTCCTTTAACACTGCACTTTTGCCATACTGCCTGTAAACAACCAATTTAGAGTCAGGCAACAACAATTTTTTATTCCTGGGGTAACTATTTGGAATAATTTATGCAAAGATCGTTTCTTCAACCTGGCACTCTTAATTTGTATACATATCCCCTTGTTTTACATTTAAATCAGACACCCTAAGCTAGCACGGACTGCTCTAACACCATTTTTTTGTGCTGTGTTTACTACAGTGAAATCTACTGGGACTGATTAAACAGGAAATAGCTACAACTATGATGCCATTAATTAGTTTGTACATATAGTAGGAGAGGAAAAGAAATATTTCTGCATTATTACCCACACATTTACATGCAAATGTTGTATACTAACCATTTAACACAGTCTGTGTGACCCAAGTAGTGCCGCTGGGTTCTCTCCTCATAGTTAAATAGTACCACCACTGAGGCTATGAAATACACAATTTCTCCGGTAGGAAGGAGGTAAACATTGGCTCGACAGTCTCTTCCACGATACCCATATCTGTATTTTTATTTTTAGTCAAGGTTTTCATCGTCACTGAATACCAGAAAAAAAACAACCAAGTTTTTTTTCTTTTTCCTTCAAGGATTCCTGGGGAGCTCTCATGTCAGCAAACGCTCTTTAAGATTTTCCCTCTGGAACTACAGCACAATTTCACTAACACAGTTTAAAAAGAAAACAAAACAAGCCCCATGTAACTGGATTCTAGGAAACCAAATCACTCAAAAAATGGCGATCACTGATGTCAAAAATAGGATATGGTGGAAGTAAAGCAAATGCAGCATTGCAGTTTTGTAAAAATTTCCATGTGAAATTTCACTAGGTAACAGCAGGACTCGCTTTTCTAATTTAACATTTTTTACAGCAACAGAGTTGTGTATCAGCAGCAGAGTATTGCTTTCATTTTGCCTTTTAAAACAATTCCTAATGCCCTACAGAAAGAGGCAAGCTTCTGCATAGCAGCTGCCAAGTTCAGGAAAGATTTCTTTACACTGTTTTAAGAGTATTTTTTAAACAAACCAAACTCAAAAGGAATTTACACAGTGAAAAATATGCTATCCAAATCTACCTGAAATATATAAAAGGCATGTTTTCTGTAGGAATATGCACAGCTCCTAATGACACTCAGAAGTTTTACACACTGTGAATAAGCCTTGGTTGGCGCTGATCAAACGTTATTACAACTTGTTATTCCTTTGGAACAGGTGCAGTTTTCTTCCTCCAGACTATTAATGTGGCTGCCTGCCCATGTTTCAGTTCCCTGGGCCACCAGGTACAATTAACATCATAACTCAGACTTTAACATCTAACTCTGTAGCCCCAAAAATATTATTTTCCTGTTATGTCCTGCACTTTGGACACCTTTCCACTTCACTGCCAAGTAATACACCTGCAACAGCAAGAAAAATATGGGAAATACCTTAAGCAACTTTAGCTAAAGGATTCCAGCTTCAGGTCCTGGCTAATCAGGTGAATAAAAGGAAGTCAAAGGCCCACGTGGAGAAAGCAGGATGGATGAAGCTGGCCCTTTCTCATAAATGAAGGCAGGTGAAGTAGGTCAGGTTTGGGAGTATCTAAACTGGTATCTCCTAATCTGATTGCCTGACCTCCATTCTTCATGGGAAAGGGCTACCCTTCTATCAAAAGGAGCACTGCCCCCCAAAATGCCCCACTACATGCTCTCCTCTTTTTTAAAGCCTTCCTCTTTTGAAGTCCAACCAGACCACAGGGATTCCATACCAGAGGAACACTTGTAAAATTAAACAGATGCTGTAACTAAGCAATAGTTCAAAGAGGGACACTGCATTCAGCTGTCAATTAAACCCCTTTGGAGTGTGGAAAACAAAACAGATTTCTATCTTGCTGTCTTCCGTTTAGTACAGAAGAACACAATGGCTCCTCTGAAGCAGAGATTATTCACGGGCTTGCTAAGCAAATGATATCAAGAGAAATGCTGATACAACACAATGCTGAGGGCAGAAAAAAAGGATGCCTCTGTTTCTCCTCCATTACTATTTACTTCCCCACTAGATTTTCCTCTTTCTTCATCTTTAAACACTGAAGGAACTAAAAGAAACCCCAGAATGGCCTTTTATTAAAAACAAAAAAAACCCCACCAAACAACAAACCAAACAACTGAACTTTCAAAAGCAATGGGCTACAAACCAATGAAAATTCTTTTTTCTATCCTGAAGCATTAAGAATGCTATTTTAAATACCTTCTCAGAGGAGAGAGGCAGATTTTGCTCATCTCCTGTATACAATAGGGAATGTATTGATAAGGATTTTGTAAGATTGACATCTTTGAACATTCATCCTAGAAAAGTATTAATGATTTACACAAACATGTCTTTCCAAAGCAGAAGTCTTCCATGCTTAGCCAAGCTAGAGCTAAATAATTTGGCACCCACCACTGAGCTCTGACATTCATGAAGCTGCAAGAAAAAAAAAATTACATTTTCTCAATCCATTCCTTTCCCTTACCCCTCCTACAAAATAAAGTACTAAAGAGTGGCTGCATTTTCTAGAAGCTAACTTTTTACAAATATGCAAAGGAACCACCTGTTTTGTGGGACAAATTTTTTTGCTTTCTTCATTCTCCATCCCAGACTATCTTGAGCGAAAAAAAGAGGGGTAGCTGCTCCACAGCAGTTCTTTCCTTCTCCACATATGCAGAACAAAGCAGCAGATACAATGAAATACAATTAACGCAATAAAATTAATGCAATAATTGACCGTGTCTCTACACAAAAGGGTGTAGAGGTGTCACCCCAAAGAAAAAGGGGTGACAACTTCGATGCTTCATTTCCACTGAATTTCAATGTTAATCTTTCAGTGAAACTGATGATTAAATCAGGGAAATTGAGAGAGAGTTGCCTTGATATTGTGATTATTTCTCACCAATTACAAGGACTGTTTTGTCACAACAGTCGATATCTTTAAAAACTTTAAATTTTGGGGGGTTTTTGTTTGTTTGTTTGAACTGGCTAAAAATAGCTACTGTCCTCATGAAAAGTGATCCACCGTGCACCAGAACTCAGCAGTATATTTACCAGTGTCTTCAATTATTCTTAGAAAGAAGAGCACTATTGCTAAAAATAATCTCATAAAATGGAATCCTAAATACCCTCCTGAAACTGAGCTACTATACACCGGGTGAAAGAATCTACAAAGTCACTGTCAAAAGCCGCACTGACTGCGACCTCTGAAGCTACTAAATAAGCCAATTTTGCTATTACTAGGAATGTCAGATATGCTTTAACCAGCTCTGAAGTGCAGTAGCAACGATTGCACTACAAAGCAGGGATACTCAAACTAAATTATTCAATTTAAATGATATCACTCAGGAACCAGACACAGTCAAGAGCTCTGACTTCCCCATGAGCTGCTTTATCTTGCCAAGCAGCTTAGGCATTTCTTTAAATGACAGTAATCTGCAAGGCAGACAACAGTTAAGTTTCCCTAGTTGAATCTACAGTACAGGGTATCAGTAGTTGAATAAACCTACAGGAAACATTTAAAAAGGAGACCCCCCCCCGCACTTCCCAAACCAACCAATCAACCAACAAATAACCACCCAAATAATCTGTCTGTTGTTTTCTTGAAGTTGCTCATAGTTGACCAGAATTTTCCAAGAGTAATAACAAAGGAAAACCCAATTTAAAAAAATCATGCAGAAGGCAGGAGAATTAAAAGAATTCAAAACAAAACCTATAAATGGAACTATTCAACACTCAGCAGAGCTTTCAGCTGCAAAACACGGACATTAGTAAAACACTCAGTGAATCGTTGTCCCCATGCCTTTTTAATAAGGTGTAGAGTGTTCAGTTTGCCTTCATATTTGCAAGTTACAGCTGTCTTGAAGATTTGTTTCCCTTCTAAACCTAGGCATAAAGCAGAAGATCTGCTGCTGCTGTATTTTCCAAACTGAAGAGGAATTTTGTTCAAATTCATAGAGACCAGTATTTAGTCCTCATACATTTTACAGCCTTTTCCTCATTTTCTTCAACTTTGTATACAAAAGATACCCAGCACTCATAAATATACTCATCTGATTTAGGATGACATTTCCTTAACCAGATTCCGAAACACATGCACAGTCCGTTTAGACTAGATTTATTTCACTTTAATTAGACCTCAGCAGCCAACTAGTTTAACCTGAACTTAAGGTTCTTGGACATTAAATGCGTCCACACCGGGATTTGCACCTACTTAACTGAGGGTGTGATTTCACGATCAGTTTTCATCAGTCCAAACTGCTCACTGATGCTGGAAAAGTAGAGCTGATGTTCCTCCAGTACGCCAGTTCCAGCCCTTGCACGTTTGTGAGGCGAATCAAACTAATGTATTGGTCCTGCTTAAAAATTAACTTCACAAAAAAAGATTACATTTCAGCCAGATCACTGACTGACCCAATTGACTCCACAGTCATGAGTGCCAGCACCAACAACCAAGAGCTGTGATGGTTGGAAAAGTGGGTACCACAGCTTTACAAAGCATGAATAAGAGCTCTGTTTTCCTTCCAGTCAGACTACAATCCGAAACTTTCCCCTAGACATTGATAATATATCATCAACATTCCTAAAAAATCTTCCTGATTTCAGCAACATCAGAGCATCAAACTTCAGATTATTACAACAACTCAAGTGCTGCCTAGACATGTTATTTTACTGAAGTACTAAGAAACTTACACAATCACAGCTTACTGGAAAAATCTGCAGAGATGGAAGAGTGACAGGAAGACCCAAACGTGTGCAAAAGCACATCTCTTAAAATGAACTTAATGTCCGATCCTGCAAACTTGGAGAATTGTCGTCAGCCACACACCTACTCAGTTCTTCAAATGATAAGTTTAGTGCATTTAATACAAACTAGTCTCCAAGAAATTAACTGCTTCACTTTGGAGCTGAAACACAGAAGCACTGCAAAGGATGGCTGCTTCTGCAATCCTCACTCCATAGGAAAGGACAACAAACTCAACATCTTCCATAGCTCTTAAACCTCCTAAAAAAGGAGCAGAACAACCTTCCTGAAGCCAAGCCTACAGAGGGTGACCTTTTTGAAACTCTGTTACTCTCCAAAGATGTGTTCTTTTGCACTACATATAAATCAGTTAATAAATTAGAATTAGTGTCAACAGCAAAACAAACAAAAAAGAAGTAAAGTATTTCTGTACCTATACAGTCTGCCATTTAAAGTTGTACTATACAGGAGTTACAAACCATGTCTGTTGTTATATTAATTTGAACATTTTTCCTCACTGTTTAGTTTTTACCTCTTAATAGAGAAGAGACAAGACTGGATTCTAAAAGGGAAAAATGCAAGACCAGACAAAAAGGGAACAGCGAGTAGTTATTGATATTAAGGATACACCCACTCCAGTTTTAACTTTTCAGGAGGCAGCTCTGTCCTAATATCATCATAGTTTTCTACATCAGAAGGAATGAACATTGTGATTGGTCGGCCTCGCATGAACATCTTGATATATTCTCCCTCTGTTGAAACAAAAAGGCACATTAATCATGTGGCAAGTTTACACAAGAAACAAGAACAAAAGAAACCAGTAATAAGCAAAGAGATGCAAATCACACTGGTTATATAACATTTATTTTTGAAATGTGAGCTTGGTAAAGGCCCAGATTTTATTTTTTTAAATAGAACATTAAACACACACAGAATAAGCGTTAGTTGAATTTGTGATAGAACAGACTGAGCATGTAACATTTTAGACATGCAAGTTAAGTTATAAAGGCAAAATTCAAATTCAAATCTGAAACAGAATAAATAATTAGTCACAGAATTACAGGATAAGGTATTTCAGGTTGAAAAGAACCTGAGGAGGTCTCTAAGTCCAACCTCTGCCTGGCCATGAGCCCAGACTAGGTTCCTCAGGTTTTTGCCTAACCCAGATTTGAAAAACTCCTAGGATGGAGACGGCACAGCCATCCAGCCTCTCCCAGCACCTGACAGCACCCCGGGGGCCTTTCCGAGCTTGCTTCTTGCAGCCCCTCTGGCCCCAGACTGTATTCCTGCCAAGGACTCTTCTTTCCCGCAGGTGCAGGACTTGGTATTCGTCCCTGCTGAATTCTGTGAGGTTCCTGCAGGCCCATCTCCCCAGCACGACCCCCGGGCCCCTGGTCTGCTGCCCCTGTGAACCTGAGAGCGTGCTGTGTCACCCACCCCAGGTCATTGCGAGAGATGCCGAGCAGGGCAGGGCCGGGCCAGAATCCTGCAGACCCCACATGTCACCTACTGCCCACCAGGTACAGTATGACCCATTGACCACAACCCTCTGAGGCCAACTATCCAACTGGTTCTTCCTCCCACCCAGCTGCCCACCTTCCCAAATCCCAACAGCCAAGCTAAGACACAAGGCCACTGCAGGGAAAAGTGTCAAGAGCTTTCCTGACAAATATAATCAAGGATTATACATCATTACAAACTAATATAGCAACCTGAGTTATTAAGCATTGTATCCTGAAGCATGGGAAGAAGCAACAGCTCATAATGATTCCAGCTAATATTGCCTACAGCCATGACGAAACACGTGTCTATCTCTCTGTGGGGGCATCTGAGCACTTCACAAGCCTTCAGGAGTTCCTTCTCAAGGAAAGTGAGCTAACCTACTACCAGGGAAAATTACAGCTTCATTTCAAAAAGCACTGATGACAAAGAGCCAAATATTCCACTACCTTTGCATTAATGAAGTAGTAACTTTTTATAGCTCTTCAACTTCTGTAGTGATTAATATCCATTTTTAGTATACCAAAGTAATATAATATTCTGCTGTGAATTTTCAATGCTGACACTTTTTTATGAGTGAGGATTTGAAAATCATAGCAGACACAGGGAATTCAGAGTTCAAACCAAAATTTACTTAGGAGTAGGAGAATAGCTGTAAATTAGCAATACAGTGTTAAGAAATGTCTAATCCCATTTGACACAACTAACACTAAGATCTAAAATTAAGATTTCTAAACAATTACTTTTGTACTTCTTTAAGAAAACAAACATGAAACAGACTTCCCCATAATGCCCCAGGAATGCTTGGAAATATTTCCCCAATTAAGCGTAAGATTAATACTCAGACTGGATGATAGTGCAACCTTAGTTCGGCATTCCCTAAAATATCCGAAATTGAAATGATGAGAAACTCAGACTTATTTCCACAGAATCATAGCTTAACAGCTCAAGTCAAACTTGGAGATCTAAAAAGGCAACAGAAACCAGGTAATTTTGGTGACAGCAGAAGCAATACAGTCTCAAAAATAGTCTCTTCTGCTTACAGAAACATTTCTAGAAGATGCAAAGAATGAGAAATAATCAAAGTTGTGAGCTAGGCTAACCTTAAACTAGGATTTCTACACTTCCCCGAATTTAATATACCCCTATTGTACAGACCACAGAAACATATTCTGTCTTACTGCAGTCAAGAGAATGAAAGAAGAAGAGCTTGTAACTATTTTCATCCACTAGAGATATAAAGCAACTTTGTACAAAATTTGGAAATTACTTCTTGACACTCAAGCTAGTCAAGACAGAAAAAGAGCAAAAACCAGACTACTGAAAAAATGTGGTGAATATTCTAGGTTATTTAACAGAAGTATTGCTGATCGTAGTGGATTTTATAATTTTATTTATGGTGTTGTGTGAAAGTCTGTGGAATACTTCCTCAGGTCTCAAAACACCAGAAAGCACTAGCTTGGAATACAGCAGTGATGGTCCTAGCACACAGCAATTATTTGGACAGCACTGACACATACAGGAAAAATCTATGGTGACCAAATCATTATATTATATTATATTCAGTAACTCCTAACTTAGAAAGAACTACCCATGAACCTGTGTGTGATTTTAACATCACTGCATTGCTCAGACTAACTAGATCAATGAAACTCTGTACCTGAATGTAAGCTAGTTAGAAGTGTTCTTCTACGTGTGTGACACTCGCTGTGAAGATTTCCCAACACATATGGCTCAATTTGTCAAAAACTTTTGTTTTTCCTCTTAAAACACTGTAGTTAGAGTTCTACACGCTTAAGAGTTTTAAATATTTTTGTTTGTTTGATGAAACAGACCATTATCAAATTTACCAAGTTCCCAGACCTGAAAAATATTATTAGTGTTTTCAAGTCAACCTTCTGAAAACAAGAATGCATTTTACTTGAATTTTGTGTCGCTTTTGATCCCGATAGAATGTTTACTCTGTGCTGCAGGCAACAGTTCAGATACAACTGATAGCTACTGCAAAACAAACCCCACAGGTTCAAGAAATTATTCCTGAACAGAAATCGTAATGATTTAACAATTTAAAACTAACACATATATAAAGGGTTTTTTTTTATTTAGCACATTAATACAAGGAAAGTTGAGCCATGTAAGTCCAGTATGAAAGGAACAAATATTGAAAAGGTGAAAATCAGTTGTCTTGCTTCATTCCAAGAACAAACATGGGTGTTTTGAACAAGAACCTGGTGAGTCCCTCCACTTAGAACAGTAGAAAACCCGTCTCAGGTAAAATAAAGAACAAAAAAAATCACTCTCTGGTAGCTAAATTAGACACAACAGTTATTTTACCAAACGTGCGTTGCTTAATCGCATTGCTGAGAACAGCTAAAGATTGGAGCTGTCACTAGGTTTGACATAAATGTTTAGATAATTACTCCAAACTGGTACCATGTCTCATTTATCCACCAATATATTTTTTATAGTATGTATATTCAGAGATGAAATAACACTGGCCAAACCCAAGAGTAATGTATTAACAATGACCTTTCTATTAAAGTCTGGCACCCACAATCTCAAAAATTAAAGCCTGAAGGTATTTACAAAAGACTGCTCATTGTTAAATCATAAATTCTTGATTTAATGCTGACCTTAACCCTGCTGGTTCCACAAGATCAGTGCAAAATGACACCAGAAATATAGGATCAAATTTCTCATTGTTCCTTAGAACAGTGGAGAAAACCTGCAACTGAAATTCTTATGGATGGAGGCAGTTGCATCTGTTGGACTCTGCAGATGAGATAAAGAGTCCAAGAGAAATTCAGTCAAGTTTCTGGCAGAAGATGCTCTCCTGGAGCTCAGGGAAATAGCTACAGGGCATTCAGATACAAATTAGCTCTCTGAAGTTTACCAGTAAAGAAAGAACATTTTTTACTTTTATTAGCTAGCTGCATTTACTCCAGATTACCTTTGAAGATACATATTTAAAACACTTGTTAGAAAGACACAGGCTAAGTAAAACTTGATAAAGCCTCTTCCTAAAGAAGGCTAAGGATTAGGAAAAAAGAGACAACCCACTGAAAGATTTTTTTTGTCTAAGACTGTAAATTTCCTTTTGTTAGAATAACCTGTAGGGCAGATATAATATTAATGTAAAAATCTTTTGAAATACTAGAGAGGATGGCAGCATATCAACACCATTCTCAAACAGCAATTAATTGCCTGAGGCCAAGTTCTTGTATTTGCAACTTAAGAAAATCAGTGATTTAACTCTTTCATACTATACTTGCTCCGCTGAATGATCAAGAGCATTAGACTATGTTCCTTTCCTGCAGCCTCAATATTTTCCAGCACAAATCAGCATGTCTAGACTTCTTTTCCCTTCTTTTGGAAAAAAAGAGCCTTGGTCATGTTATGACAGATAGGTATGTAAGGGATGACAAGGGAGAAAAAGTCAAAACTTTTAAAGAGAGTGGGTAAAAAACTCACCAAACCCCAATCAACAAAAAAAATCCTTGACAATTCTGGTATCTACCAGCCTGAAAACACTAGGTATAAAAGTAAAAAAATTTTTATTCCATATAAAGAGATGTTCAGACCCCACTATCCACTGTGCAAAGCATCTGGGGAAGGTGGGGCTGGGGAATGTGTGTGGAAAGGGCCAGGAGGGCATACCTTGAAGAACCCTTGGCACTTGCTAGATTAATTAATCTGCAACTGCAGACAACCTATAAATCCTTAATTATGGATCAAACCAACCAAAAAGTACAGTTGAAGCTCTGCAGGTGGCACACCCAGGTGCCATGGATTATCCACACCCCACAAAAACTAACAGCTGAGGCCCAGAGCTGCTACAAAAGGTAGCATCAAGTGGCTGCAGTGCCCTGGCTCCTGGGGCCACCTCTTCAACCGGGAACGGCTGGAGCAGCTTTTTGTGCAGCTTTGAGCTCAAATCACAGCCCTTGCCAAACTCTGCTTGGCTCTGCAATATTTCACCTCCGGAGCCTCAACAATCTCTTTACACAACTGCCAAGGAACACAGGATCAGCACTCCCAGTTTATGCTCCCAGGATGGGCTCAGGCTTATTAGCCTCACATAGCAGCCCTCTGGGCGCACTGGACCTAAGCAGACTCCATGCAGGTCTTGGCTCTCCATGGGTTCCCCAGAGGTTTGGGGAAATTATTAACTCGGCCCCAAAGATGCAGAAACACTTAATTTAACTAAAATGCAGCCCCAGTCAGCTGAAATGACACAAAACAATGCTCAGAAGGAGAGACACAAAGAGAGAAGCCAGGACACGGTGAGGGCGCATGTAAAGGTGGTCTTGAGCACTGTTCAGGCACGTGGCTTTGCAAACTAATGCAAATTAATGTAATGAGCTGGAGGAACATCATGGCTTGGCTCAGCTCAGGCTAGTCCAGCCTGACAGATACCTAATATGCCCCTCCCAGTGCCCGCTCTCTGCTTGCATCAATGTTTTTTACTCGGCAGGATACTGCAGCATCACTTTGGAGAGCAGGGCCTCGGCTATCACTGGAGAGACACAAACACACTCTGCTGATGTGTTTCAGAATAGCAACCAAAAACCTCCTCCTCCCACTAGCTGGGAACCTCTCAACTTTCAGGTGACAATAATGCAAGGCCAGGTTGTTTTCTTTCTGTGTGTGTGACAGCATGGCTGCTCACTTCAGCACAGGTCTGCCCGTCTGCTGTCAGAAAGTGCATTGGGTGAGCCTAAGAACAGCAATCCTCCCACACTTCATATTCTGAAAAAATAAAAACATCCAGCTATTTAACTCTCTTTTTGCATAACAAGGGTTTAGTCTGTCTCTACAGCACCGCAAAATTTACCTTTTATGATTATGGGTGCATGCAGTATTACAAAGGAAAACCTACCAGGGTTTTGATGCATTAACACTTTTCACAAGACCTCTATCTCCATTAGAATTACTTCTGATACATCCTGGGACTGCACTGCTGTTTTCACAATAAGTGAGTGGTTCAATCTTTGTACAATAAGTGGCATGTTATAGCTCTTTTCCCTACCATTTAATTCTGGCAAGCACCTGTTTATAGCCAGAACATTGCTAGCAACTCCTGTATGTGTGATCTCTCACCATAAATAATTTATGTTTTATACTACTCCAGCCTCAGGAACATCTAGGTCTTACTGTATTAAAATCTCAGCTTCCAACTCTACCAGCTTGGACTCCCAGCTTCCTGTCATCAGTGAAATTTCAGTGCTTCTGCTTTCCTGTGCTAAGTTCATTAGTGTAAACACTAAGCCAAATAGGTCCCAGCAGGCTGGAGGCAGATGTTAGCAACCAAAGTATCTACAGCATGTTCTTTGGAAGTTTACAGCCTAACAGAGAAGAAAGGAATAAATATGTTGGTGAAACAAGGTGCTGCTAGTGAGAGGGAGCTCCAGAAGCCTGGCTGATCTGCAAGGAAATGAGTGCATCTTCTCTGACAGTCACTGTAAGACAGCACAGTTACCTTGCATGCAAGGAACCTGTTGATAAGGCATGGCAATCCAGGACTAAAACTAGGGATAAATAAAAAACTGTAGACAAACAGTGGATGGGCTGAAAGTTTTCTGCAAAGCCTCCTTGTACCAAGAGCAGATCCCCGTCAAAATAAATAATCTTTTAATCAGGCCTTATAAAAAAAGAGATGAAGAAATAAGAAGCAGCAGCTTAGTAACATTAAAATTCAACTCCCAGCAATTTCTATTAAATGACCTTTGGAAGAAAGCTTAAAACTCAGCAATTCAGGGAAAGCTGGAAGGTAAGGCCAGTGAAAAACCCTGCAGGTGATAACAGAGAGCAAAATACTGCAATACAAATCATCTGAATGGCTGAAATTAGTGCTTCCAAGAAGCCAGCACAGAAAGACTCATGCAATGGCCCATAAGCAATTTATTACTTTCTGTGAATCATATTCTTAGGGGAATATGAAAGGCTTGCAAAGGAAAATAATAAAAATAATAGGAAAGGAGGAGAAAAAAAGATCAAAGAAGTCTTTGTAGATTAACTCAGAAGTATCTAGAGTAAAAAGCAATTCAGAAGACATGAAAGCTACTATTCAGATACTTCAAAAATTTGAAGACTGTGACACTACAAAAGCAAAACCCTCCTGTTTTCCAAAAACACGCCAAAAAAAGAATTCATCAAGTACTTTTGTAGAAGTACATGAAAAACCTTCACTCTCAATTAATGATTTCTTCAACAAAACTGGACAAAATATTAGAAGAATGTATTTTATATTACACTACTCCTCATTAGACAAGACACTGAGGTAGCCCCGCAAGTCTGTGCTGTAATTAATTGCTCTTCAGCTAGCAAGTGTATACATAATGGGATGCCTAATGAGTATACAGTAGATTACACATATATACACACACAAGTTTAGTTCTAAAGCAATTATTACAGTAATTTTGCAAATTATTACTGACTATTTTTCATTAGGCTCCCACCCCATCTAGTTTGAAAGATCATCGTTGGCCAATGCATTAAAACCCCAGCTCAGTTCTATTTGTGTGTAGCAGCACCCTAAAGTGAATTACACGTAAATGAAAAACCCCAAAAGACTCCAACTAGCTTGGCCAAGCAGAACACTCTAGTAATATACAATAAACTACCACATCCAGGGTACATTTATTAATCTGTCTTCACCTTCTAGTTGCTTGACCAGTGAAGTTATGCTTTTTAATACTACAAATAGCTTCTTTCCCACAAGCCTTCTGCTTTCAGGCCTGAGTCCAAGAACTCTGCAGGACCACTAACCTGAGAGACAAGAGCTTATAAGCCTGTTTCTAATTTAAACCAGTGCTAACAGCACAAAGACGAATGACCAAACTCAGCCACCAAGCCCAGACCGGTACATTCTACATTACAGTGGAATTAGAACGTGGCTGCAGGTCTGCCATCTCTCACCCCAAGCTATGATGTTCCAATGCCTGCTGAACCTGACAAACAGACATGCACTGCTGTTACTGAGCCCTGGTGCAATGCCAGCTAAACAGCCAAATATAATAGATGAGACAAGAGAGTTGCCTTGATTTGGAATGATTTTTCAGCTTTGCCTTGAAATTTCCTAACAGATCTTTGGTTAATAATTTTGCATAATCTGGTAAGTAAACTTTGCTCTTACATTTATTGGGTGACATTAAGAATCTAGGTATTAACAACAGTTACCATTAGCACTGAAATAACTGAAGTTAAATATTGAACTCTAGCTTTTTATTAAAAAAAAACCCCAAGGACTTGTTTGGACACAAACAAGCTCAATAAGACTCTATCTAAATGTTTCCTGCTTAAATAATAAAATGTAGACTTCACTAAGAATCAATGACAAAAACTCCCAAATACACAGTTTGGTTTTGTGACAGTATTGATGATTTTTAGTAATAAGTTCAGGCACTGTGCCTGAACAAGAGCAAGAAGCCCAGTAATGACAGACTGGGTCTCCATTTGCCCTCAGGTACACGAGCACCTTCAACAACCATCTGATACAAAATCTCTGTCTGATGAAAATGCAATCTGAGGTAGCCACTGAATGTTGCACTCTCAGCAGACAGGACACATTGTCAGCAGGATAAATTTTTTGCATTGTGTGCTCCCCAACTGTTCTGTCCATGAAGCTAAAACTATAGCACAGTTAAACTAACAGAAGAAAAAGTACTGGAAACTAATAAAGCACAATTTAAAAAAACCTCAAAAAACAAAACCCAAAAAACTTAGGAATGCAGTGAATGTTTTTCATTAATTCTTTCACATATGGTTTCTATCGCCACTCAAGAAGTTTAAGTGTCTCTTATTACTTTATAATAAGTGAACAAGTGATTCATATATGGAGCTGCTATCACTGAAAACCAAACTCAAACATACAATCTCAGAGAAATAAATTACCTTTTATCTTAAAATAAGCCAGGTCTTTAACTTCTGGGTATAAAAATATGAATGCCTTATGATTAATACTTTAAAAATGTTTCTGCTGAAGTGAGAACCAAGATGGCTTTTATAGGCAATTAAAAACACCTGCTGGTCAAGAATTTAAAAGAATAACTTTAGTTAGGGTCCTTTTAAGGCTGTAGTAAGCACCTGTTCATTTCACCCACAGCTTTATTGGATTTTCACAGAATTTTAGTACTGGATTTTATTGTAAAAGGGCTGGTGTGGTTTACAAGGACAAACAAACAAACTGACCCTATTACCTCTGCTTCAGCACATACCCAGAAGCATCAAGCTCAGGACTAACCTAACGTGAAGTATATGCAATTCAACCTCAGCAGGAGAGAGAAAGGCACTGAGGGAACAAAACTGGGTACTGAGAAGGTATGAGATGAACACTGTAACACCTGTGGCTTAGGCACGGACATGAACAGAAGAAAATCAAGTGGCTGCCCACAAGGCAGCTGCAGGCTGCGGCTCCCCATGCTGCTGCTGCTCCTGGCAGAAGAGAATTGCCTACATCTTGCTGACATTTACATGCAACACTCTCTGGGGGACTCCAAACCAAAGCCAATTCCGACACCACAGCTAATGCCTTTCACTGTTGAAACTCATCTGAGACTCTCACCTGCTCCTCAAGTCTTTCACTTTAATAGCTAATACCAACACCAAGAGAAACCACAATGAATCTACACAGACTGTCACAAGACAGATATTATTGCAGTAACTTCTGCTGCTAGAAAAATTAGTTTCCAAGAACTAAGCATGCAAAAATGTATTCACCTATATTTTGTGGTACTACACTATACCAACATTTTCAAAGCTGTTTCTTTATTAAGTGAATCAAAAAAAAAGGAAACAAAGTGATTCCAGGATGTTCAAAGCAACACAAGGTTGTCATCTTCCATCCCATTACCCCATGCAAACACCTTCTGCTATGAAAATCTGCAATTTCACAGTGATTCCAAACTTATTTTATGTGTGTATAAAGACACTGACGTATTTTTAACGTAGATTTGCTTTGAAGCTTGACAGTTTGCACACCAGCAGTCTTCCCAAGAGATCCCGTCACAGAATTTCTAGGTCTAGGAAGCACATGGATGCAATCCTTATGGGAGGTGAGTGCTGGGGGCATACACAGTGTTTTACATATAGCTCAGTGAAATGAGCAGCTCAGGGGGTCTGCTATAACTTAATTAATACCGTGCTAGAGACTGCTCGCCCCTAGAGGCAAACGCTGACAAGCCACAAAGGAGTGTTGAAGCAGCTGTAACTTTCTGTGCCTTTGCGTTCCAGAACAGGAAGGTTCTGTACAAACACCATGAGCAAGGGCAACTTTTCATCCCACCCTGTCCAAGTCCACAGGATGTACCTCAGAAACCTTATGCTAACCGTCTGTGCAACTCTTCAGCTTCCTGACCAGTTGGGTCAAGGTGCCAACTGGAAATTGGTGTACTTATGTGGCAACCGTCAAGTATACAAGAGCCTAAAGTCATCTGCCCTGACAGAGAAGTGACAAAGTATTGCCAAGCTT
The DNA here is from genome assembly GCA_013389985.1 of Dryoscopus gambensis. Classification (NCBI taxonomy): domain Eukaryota; kingdom Metazoa; phylum Chordata; class Aves; order Passeriformes; family Malaconotidae; genus Dryoscopus; species Dryoscopus gambensis. The sequence continues at coordinate 20,120 of WEIT01001814.1, read as the reverse complement.
ATACTGGAAAGGATGGGTGAACCTGCTGCAAAAACAGTACTTACACATGTTTTATTTCTGTGGCAGTAAACCCACCACAAAAGCTAACAGTCTCACACACACAGACATACTCTAAAACCTGCCCAAAACTACATGCAGTGGTCCACATTAAAAAAAAATCTTTGAATCCTCTAACTACAACTTCATCCACGTTAGAGACAGAATTATGTTTTGCCACACTACGTGTTTAAAATGGAGCAAATGCATTTTCTATGGCAAGATTTTCCCTCCACCTCCCATATATGTGGGGCTCTGCTATCTGCATCATGTTTCTCCTTCACTCCAGTTAGGCTCAGGACAGACCACGGCATGACACACTTGGAAGGTGCCCATTCATCACATTCTCTGCATAGCAACAGAGTAGATCCCAGGGAACACATCGAGGCCACTGAAGTTACAGCTACCAGAATGAGAGAACTTCAGGATGGCCCATTTTCGGCAGAACATGCAGAGTTGTAGAAGCACATTGTAAGGAAACAATTAGTACTGAAGGTATTTTAGCTATACTCAACTTGGTTTTGTGAAAAGCTGTTTTTACTAGAAAAGGTATTTTTAACAAAACAGTTTTATTCAAAAACTTGCAAAGCTAAATTGCAGCTGGTCTGGCCACTACTGATTAGCTTTCCTTTTACAGTAACCACTGCCGCACATATGTACTGTTCTACAGCTGGTGTTAAGCACTGTGGCATAACAAAACACTTTTTCTTTGTTCTTGATACTTATTCATTCTCTTTCACACGTCTGGGAAGATGCATTTGGTAAGCATCAATTCAGAATATTTTTATACCTGTAATTTCTCTGTGAACTAGGAAAAGCTAAAGCAATTGGATTCTAGTTGATTTTTGCTTTCATTCCAACAATTTGTATATTAACTTCCAAAAAATCTGAGGATTTTTTTTTCTTACTTGAAGGAGACTAAAAGCAATCAGACTGTGAATAATGAAAACTTGCTGACAGCACAGAATCTGAATGACTGCAGATTTGTTAATTAGCAGCAAAAAAGCACGAGACGAAAGCCCTGTACATAGCTCTGCTGTGTACAGCATGCGCTTGGGCTACATGCTTTTGTTTTGAAACTGCATGCTTCAGGTACAGTTTGCAGGACATCAAAGCAGAGTAGTTTTGCAGCACCAGAGGTGGACTTCTTTTGTTGTCACATCCCACCAGACCAGATAGATGGCTCCTCTTCCTGACGGAACAAGCCAGCAGCAGCAGGTAGCCACAGAATGCAAGATTCATTGGTGCAAAGACATACACTTCAGAAGAGACTCATTTTTCATTTCAGGAGACTATATTAAAACCTTTAGTCTCTGTTCTTGTCTAATCAGCATTTATATGTGGTAATATTGGCAAGACAGAAAGCTGAGATAAAACAAATCTTTTAGTTGGCAGTTCTTAATACTCTGATACCTTGGGCAACAATGCAAGACTTCTATTTGAACACATACTCCTCTCCAAGGACATTATGTGTATCGTAATTTATTTTAACTACCCCTAAATAATCCCCATATAGATTGCAATGTGCACATGCATGTCAATTTCCATAAGAAGAGAGTCGAAATATTAAGAGAATATGCACTGATGCTCTTTGTTGGTGAAAAGCCAAATAAAAGATTTGTGAGAGTGCTATATTAGAAGAAAGCGACCAAAGGGCATAGCTTAATTCTTACCTTGGCTGTTTTTTTCACGAGTTGACATTTTTGCTGGTTATGGGACAGAAATAAAATATCTTAAAACTATTTCTAAAGTCTCACTCACACCTGCTTGGATGAAGACTGGCACATAGGTCAAAACTTTAGATTTTTGTTTTCATAACCTCTCTCTATGCACATACACATAGAGAAAATAATTTTTAAAAAGGGGTTTGTTTCATGAAAGTAAATCAAATCCTCCCACCACCCACCTACCAAAAATTTCTGTACTTACTAAAGATCCAACCTGATGAGGTATTTCTCCATAATTTCAAAGATTCATATACATGTCCGGAGTAACTTTTTGCCAAATGAATTCTTGGACTTGATTAATGCCATTTTACCTCTAAACCCCTGTTTCATAAGCGTATGTCCTAATGCTTTCATTTACAGGATATACTATTCAGTCAAAAGCAAATATTTTCAACTTCATCCAGTATTTAAAAATAAATGTTTTTATTTACCTTGGCTGACAATGACATCTTTGTGCCTGGGGAAAAATTCAAAATATTGCCATTAATAATATGCAAAATGCTTATGAAGGTAATACCATCTAGTTTTTACCCATTTTTGCATTTGGCAATCTCATTAGATTCTGTGTACAGTGTAACTGTATTATAGCATGGTCAATAGCTAATCTTCATCATTGTAGTGCATTTTAACTCATTCTATGCAGTTCACTGTATCTTTCAAGTAACTTAAAGTCTTTGGCCCTATGGCAATGGCTTCTAAGAACTACTTTGATAATTACAAAATACAAAAAGCTTTTAAAAATAAATTATAGAGGGCACGTTCCTTGTGCATGGAAAATTCCATTTTTGAGAGTGAGAACTTGTAATAACCAAATGTTTTAAGCTGCCAAACATCCTCAGGCCCGCATGCAAAGCATTTAACACCTGTCAAAATAAGCTGTCAGCATACAACAGCACAAATTTTTCTAGGAATTAACTCTATTGGACACATGGATTAAATGTAAGCAAGTTGCAGTTTCATTTAAACCAGATCCCTGCAGCATTACTGGATGTGCAACACGAAGTCTACAACAGAGTGTAGTTGAGACATCTCTTCTTACCAGAGCCAGAAATAAGTTACTCATTAAAAAAACCCAGTCTTCTTTTTTTTTGTGAAGAGGGAAGAAGTACTAATTCCCAGCATCAGACCTACTTCTTAACAGAATAACACTCCTTGATAGGAGACTGTATTGCATAAAACACCCTCTTGAATTCATTTGAAATTCAGCAGAAAGGTATGAGTGGCATCCAGTATTTTTAGCTGGATGGAGGTCAAATTTTTCTCACAGTGACAAAGGGTCAAGCGTATGCATGAGGAAAGTCATCTCTGGCTGTTGGTGGAATCACCCTTTACCCCACTGCCAAATGAAAAATTTAAAGTGGATTCCCAGTCTTGCCGGAAAACCACTGAATGATGGGCTGCTGTGGGAACCCTCTTACTTCTTACTGCTTTATCAGACTGATTTACAGCTCAGTGCTGACTTAAAGACTGAGCTGCGTAAACAAAGTTCATATCCTGGGCTGATAGCGCAAAGCATATGTAAAACACTTCTGCCCTGGGGCCCACATGAGGGGCTGAATTCTATTCCCTTGCACAAGACTCCCGTAGCTTCAAGCAGACGAGGCCAATGTTTCTTAATTGGGAACAATAAATCAGTATAACAATATGCCTTTGCACAATACCAACCAGTTCTTATGGAAATGTGGCACACAGAATGGGAGTAAGAAATGAGTATTAGTGTGTGTCCTTGGAGCAAACAATCTCAGGTTTATAACAAAGGCACTAAGAACAAAGTGCACAACAATACAACACCCAGTCTTCAGCCAGGTGATGCTCTACAATTCAGGTTTGAAGCTTTCTTTTGGCCACATATAGTTAAGGTACAACAGCTTCAAGTTACGAACAAACACCTTTCTCTAACAATAATTAAAACTAATCCTTTCTTGTCCAGGCTTTTGTTACATACTCGACTTTTTTCTGCATTAGAGACTGTAGAAAGGCAACATTTAAGGTCTCTCAGAAATAAGCAGACTCATAGAACAATGAAATAAAATACCTCTATTTTGACCATGTCTGAATCAATATGTAAAGTGTCAATAAAAGTACAATTTATTTTTTACTTTTAGCAAATTTGAAATATGTATCACACTGTGAAAGGTATTTTAGCAGCATAGCCAAAACCGCAGCAAAAAAATCAAGGCAGAGGCTTTTGTCATACCAAAATATTACCCTGCAGTACCCTGCTATAATCTAAATTGCCAAAGGGCTTTTAAATTACAACAGTGAAAACCAATTCTAGGAAAGGAAATACTTGCAAATATGTAATGCATAATTCTCTCACACACAGCACTCCACTGCTCTGCAGAACTCTTCAGGCTAAGCATAAAGCTTTTAGTAAATGTGCTGATATCCACACCCAAGGTTAGCTTGTTTTTGTTCTTCCCACTCCTAGGGAAGAAGGAATGCACTTGTACCACTCCTGACTACGTATTTGACAGTCTTATATGCAAGCAAAGGAGAGCACTACAGACATAATCATAAAAAGACTGGCAATTACTCTGAAGGGTCAGAAGTGCTTTATTTGTCAGAATAGGAGAGGTTTTCAGGTAGTTCTGCCTTGGACAAGTTAAGGGCTATTTGAATGAAGATTAACGAGCAGATCTAGGAATCTGCAGACAACACCAAGCTGGAAGAAGCTGCCAGCACACTGGGGGGATATTGGCAAATAGGAGAGGGGTCAGTCAAAAAATCAACACATCAATTTCAGCAAAATTTCAACCAAATCAAAAAGAGAAACTAAGTGTGTCAATACCAACTGGCAGAGAGTAATGAGGATGAGAGTGGTCACACGAGGGATCAACAATGTGGGGTTACAGAAAAAAAAGCAAACTCTTGCCCCAGGAGCAAGAGTAACTACTCTGAGTTATTGATCCCGAGGCCTTCACTGGAGACCACAAACCCAGAAAACCTGCTGCTGAGGAAGGGGATGAGAGGAATGGTTGGCTACAGCACATCACCTGCTGAAGGTGACACTGGAAAGAAGATCCCTGCCTACTGTCTAGAACCTGCAACCAGGCACCTGCTAAACAGTTAAACTGAGAGACCTATCTGAAATCAAAGAAGTATATTCCTACTATTACAGTCTCCTTTGGCAATATATATACTATGTGAAATCCAGAAACAGACTCCTTGAAATACACTTGCATTTTCAAATCAGCTTTAATAAGGAAAAAAACCAGTTGGAAGTTTCACATCACTGGCATTAAGCCATAAAATGTCATAATTCTGCTAATCCAAACAGGCAATATTAAAACATATTTACACAAGAATTACTTTATAATAATCTTAAAATTCCATGGGCACCTGGAGTACCAAACTGGCAGATCATATAAGTACTCACAGTAAAAACAAAGATGCAGAAGGTCCTAGCACGTACACCAGTAAGATCACTAGAATTGTGTGATTTCATAACATTTTGACTCTAAAGTTCGCTTGCTTTTATGTACCAAACCAATACATACTTGTCTGCATTCTTTGCCACTTTTGATATTAATTTAGATGTTGATGCTACTCTCATCAGCTTGTTACGACTGTCATCTGAACTCTCCCACGCACTGTGAGGTTTTTCAATAGTCAAGGATTTCTTTATGCTAGAAGAAACAAAAAGAAATTTACAATTACAAGATAATAATGTAACAATAACTGGAACTCGTATGCAAACAGACAGATCAAGCAGCAGGAGACAAAAGCAGAGCTAGATCTTCCTTCAAGCTGCAGCATGAAACAGGGAAAAAAGATTAGTCAAAAAGTTCTAACTGGATGAATGAAAACAATTGAGCAAGACAATTGCAACCTGTTTTATCTATTCTTTTCCATTTCCAAATGCTGTTACATAAAGACTTGAACAAAATAACGCTATATTTCATTACCACATCGCTAACAAATTACGATAGTAGCAACAAATGAGGCTAAGCATATAAGCCTTAAAGAATAAACTATATTTTAAAAAAATCAATTAAGTAGATAAAAATGTAAATTTTTTTTCCCTGATTAACTGTTCGCCAGCTTTAGCACATTGATTTCTGAGGCAGAACAGTTCTATCAGATTACAGTTTCATATGGAAGCTTTGCAGTTAGCACCTAGAAAATCACATTAATGGCTTTAATCTTTTTGAAACAAATGTCTGCAAACCTCTTGCACGAGTAAGACAAGCTAGGTTTGGCCTGATACCACAGACAATTAAATCCATGGATTCTGATGCAATTTTTCAGCAGTCTTATTGCAGCCAATTGACACTAATAGGAACTTGCAAATTTTGCAGTCACAAGTTCAGTAATTTCACGTACGCCTTAATCATGGAATACATATTCAAAAAGTCATCTAGACCAAATTATCCTTCAACCAGCTGATTTAGAGTTTGCACATGTCCTGCTAATAGTATCACACTTCATCCCGTCAGAAATGCTTTTTGCAGGAGTTAAGTCCTGAAATGCAACCTTAGAAATGGCAAGCTCCTTCCACAGCACCTCAAGAGGCTCAAAGGTCCTGCGACAAACAAGTTAATCAAAACAAGTTAAACCCTTAGGAGATTAAAAGGCATTTATTTTTTTCCCCACACTGCAAAAGATTAGTAAGCAAGACTTCAGACATCTTTACAGTGAGATACCAGGCAAGAGAACAACAGGCCGCAAGTTCAGCTTCAGACAACTCACAGGTTTGTGCAAGACATGGAGACAGAGCCTTTATGGAGTGTTATAACATGCATCAGTCAAGTGGAAGTTTAAATATTCATTAGAGCTGTGACTTCAAGCAATGCAAGACAACAATCTTGTGAACTACGTTAAATTTTGGAATAATAAATTTCATTTTCACTTTGTCTCAGTCTCTAAATGCCAGAGAGTAAAAAAAAAATTTGTACACCTTCCAAAACAGTAAGGTGACAAAAAAACCCAAAAACAAAAACAACAAAAAAAACCCCAAAACAAAACAACAAAAACACCAAACCAACAACCAAAAAACCCCTCCCCCCCAAAAAAAAACACCAAAAAACCCCAAACCACCACATCAAGTGATCTGCATAGTTTTGAAACTCAGAAGATATCATACAAATCTTAAAATCCAGTTTCTTGACTTCAAAAAGCAATCTAGTATCTCTAAAATGTACCATTTTTTTTTTCTGTGCCTAATTCCCACCAAAATGAGTGGGAATTTAAAAGGCAATCCGAAATGAACTTCTGCATTTACTCGAGTCAAGCAGTTCTATGATCTGGGTGTAAAACCAGAACTTCACTCGTGTAAAGAATCAAAGTGAGCCATCCTGCAACCTAGCAGGAATTTAAAAGGGAAGGGCCATGGAATAAAAAACACCCAGAAAAACAAAACTGCAGTCACTTTATAGAATAATTTGAGAGTAAAAATTTATGAACCAAGGGTTGCAAGGATAAATACAAGTGTATTTAAAAAATACTGTTATGAGATATGGCCATGTGGAAAATACACTCTGTAATGCAGCTATGTCAGACAAAATCTATGAAGTGTATTTGAGAAGGATCAAGTCAGAGTGATCATTCAATATTTTAGAATCATGGCTGATTAGAGGTAATCTACTGTATTAGGATTTTAATCTGAGAACAAAAAAAAATCTCTAATCTTAAAAATGTAGTCAAAGAAAAACACTCATTTTTATGTATTTGTTCTGCTGCAATGCATACTGAATGCATCTTCTCTAGCAGAAAAAGTATCAAACCTCAAGCTGATCATGAGATTAGAACTATTTCACATGACTTGTTGTCAAATACGAACTCAGTATCATTACAATAATTTTCTAGTGCTGTACTGTGGTACTGTGAAAACCTTTTAGCTGGAGCAGAACTCTTGCTTTCTGGAGTTTGCCTGTGTGTTTGGAGAGTCTGTGAGGAGGGCTGGGGAGAAGGTGATGCTTGACTTTGTGCACTTTGATCATTAGAATGAGAGTCCTCTTTTTTTTCTTTATGTCCTGGAGGTTTTTCCTTCTTTTTTTCTGTACCGCTGTAAAATAAAGTGTAACATATGGAGGGAAAAAAGAGAACAAGCAAATAAATTAGCAAGGTGGCAGAAAATGTCCTCTGTGAAAAGATGGGAGACGCATTTAACAACTTACTGTAAACAATTACCAAAGGAACACTTTGATTGTTTACTCAATATCTTCATACCAGCATTTTACTGAAATAAGGTTTATCCACTAGCTCCAACAACAAAAAACAGTGAGGGAGGCATGGAAGATTATTTGCATATTTTAGTTGTACTACATTTACTATGATTTTAAAATGAATACAACTTTGATTTGAGTGTGTCCTTCATTCACGGGTGCTCCTACAGCATTCAGAGGTGACACAAATTGATGCTCACAAGTCTGCAGTCCCTCAGGAAAAAACCATCTTCTGGTTCAGAGCTCACTGGCCACCTTGTTGTGCTGCCACCTGAGGCTCAGTGCAAGCAAAAGGCAGGACTGTAACTTGGGCTGTCTCCACTTCAGGAAGGCCCACCATGTCCATATTTGTGGACATCCATGCTACTATCTTTGAGCTGCCACCAAAACCGCCACCAAAATGCTGGTGCTGGTCCCTGGGCTCTCCCTGGCTGCACCAGAATTCCAAGGAAATCACACCTGAAAATTCATGGCTGTTTTGATCTTTAGCTGACTAATATCAGATTGTCTCACCACTTCTTTAATGCCTTCAGCCAAGACAACTAAGAACGCATCTTTATTTTCATACTCCTGTATTTATTAGGTTAATATTTGAAACAGATTTAAATAAATGTCATTAGCAACCTTAAATCTATGAAGAACCAAACCAAAGATTCATGAGGGTAAACAGAAAGATTACTTAAAAGACTCTTCTGTGAAGTTTCAAACTTTATAGTATACTGAAACATACAAACAATACCAGGACCTGAAAGAGACGAGTACTCTCAAGTACATGGCCTGTTTCTTTCTTAAGGTAAAAAAATTAGATCTTCCAAGATAGATTTCTCAGTGAAGAAATAAAGCAAGATACAAACATCAGCTAAAAAAGTAATAGAAAGATTTTTCTCTTATGGTCAAAGTAACCTGCAAAGTCAAAAAGAGAGAGTATCTTTCTGAACATGAGAATCTAGATTTCTGTTCCCTCAACAATTTCCCCCTGCCTCGAATCCTCACATGACCTTAATCATTTGTATTCCTTTTTACCTTTTCCCAAAACACAAAGCAAACACCAAAGCAACATTCAAAATAAATAAAAATGGGTGCCCAATTTTAACATATCATTCTTAAGAACTTCTTTTTGCTTCTTTTGTTGTTTCAGGTAAAGTGTATCATCTACCACTGCGACAAAGCCCCCAAGACTTACATGAGTTCAACTTTTCCAACTGCTTTTAGAGAAGAAAAGCATTGAAAAACAGGTCAAAACATGAATATGAAACCCAGACACATTTGTAAGGATCACTCAGGATTTCTACTGTAAAACATACTAGTTTAAAATGTCAATATAATCCATCAGAATGACATTTTCTTTTAAAAAATAACAGATGAAAGCAAAGCAAAGAGCCTTCACATTTCTTGAGGGCATATATGTGATCATAGAGAACAAAGCTTGGAGAACTGTGTAGTTTTGATTAATAATTTATAGCCAAAAGTCCTTAATTAACTAGTAGCATAGAAATTTATCATTATTTTTTAGTCAGAAGACTTAGCTTGCATTGCTGGATGCAAAGCACACTATACTTCTTGCAGTCTGTTGCAAGAAATGCAGTATAGTGAAATAAATTGTTGGAATCTCTTTTCACTGAAGAAAACAGAAGTCCTCTCTATCACTACTATGACAGGTACACTCACCACTTTTTGTAATGTCCTATTTACAATGACACATCAGCAATTCTGCAATTCACCTCTGCGCTCCTTCAGCAAGCTCAGGTGAATGCCACCTGCTGAGAGCAGCATATCATCTAATTAATCAATTCAGTCTCATATTTTCTGTGTTCCTACCCAACTCATTTAGCTCATCTGATCTGTCTCCTAGAAACCAGAGTTTTGGTGTGGGAATCTCTTCACTGAGCTTGTCGCGGTTGGATTATCCATCTCACTTCTTTGCCATTAAGTTCACTCCTTAACTTTTTTGTTGGGCCATGAGAATTGCTGGACCACTCTGGTTTTACTCTGGGTTGTAGCACAAGGTTCACCTTGAATTCAAACAAAGTGCTTTTATCTACCACCACAGTGGGCTTCTTTTTTTGACTGCCATTTTAATTTGGAAGGAAATCCTGTAGATATGTGGCAGTCTGAGTACTGAATACCTTTGTTCTGAATTTATTTGGTTTGCTCACTTCTGCTAAAATCTTCAGCTTGATTGTATTATGACTGGCTAGTACAGAGTGGCTCTCCCACTAATACCTCTTCTAGTAGGTCTTGTGTAACTGCTGAAACCAAATCAAAACCAGCATCTTTTCCTGGGGGTTTCTAAAGAGTAGTTGTTCTGGGAAGCAGTCATTTAATGCATCCAAAAATTCTTTCCAAAACCCAATCTGATGAGGCGTTTCTTCAGTCTACAAGTGAGCAGTTGAGAGCTATTACTATCTGTCCTAATTTTGCAGCTTCTCTAATTTCACTTAGTACAATGTTTAATCCTTTGCACCACAACACACTGGCATCTACTGTGGATGGTGGTCACTCTGAAACATCAAGGCTATTGTTATTAGGTGGTGTTTTCAGAAGAATGTTTAGTCCTAAGGAAAATGATCAAACAGGTCTCTGACAGTGATTGGTTGGTTGGTTTTTGTTTGTCCACACAAAGTATAAACCTGTTTCTAGTCCAGACTATAGGGTTGAAATTTTCTCAACACATCCATGACTTCATCCCTCGTAAAGGGACATCATCTACCTGCTGTTCAGGGAACATTCCCAGGCTCTGATTTTAGCATGCCATTGTTGAAATGAGACATCCTGCTGCTGTAGAACTACTGAGGCAGCCAATCATTTCCATGATCTCAATGTTCAGGTCCATAGAACAATATTAAACAGCCCAGGGAATGAAACTGCTCATTCATAGAAGAAATTCACACACTAAACTTCAACACCAGTAAAAGTTTGGACACAAGTAGGCCTTCTGTTATTTTGGCTAGATGTATGGGTGCATATAGTTAGAACATGAAAAGCCCATAGGCAGGCTATGGGGCCTGTTCAGAATCTAAAGGTTAATTCTCTGTCAACAGATGACCATGTCCACCTGCTGCACCAGTTAATGCTTCAGCCTAAAGAAAGGCCTGGAGAAGCTGGGGTGAAACATTCCAGTCTCCTTTGGCCTCCCTCCTTTACACCATGACAAGTGTTAGAAAAAAACCTGGTTACCCTACCTTTGTAAGGAGATGGAACTACTGTTGACATTTACTTATGTTTCCTTTCACCTTTCTCGAGCTGGTAATTTTACAAAAGGGCAAGTTTTATTTCTTCCAAATACCAAACAAATTTAAGGAATAAAGACATGACAGTGAAAGAACTACTGGAAAAAGAACCTTCCTAGGCCTTTCTAAAACTTGTCTTGACCAAGGGAGTTGCGTGTCTTCAGCTGCAGTGGAAGCGCCAATACCTTCCCTGGACAGTTATTTGGTAGCCCAGGGAGAGCTGCCCTCTGCATGCAAAGGTTTTCTCTTTTGGTCTATCCAGGTCTCCTTTTAAAGACCTTAACTCAGATGAAAGGGATGCCGGCCACTCCACTCTGCTCTTCTTATGTAGTCAAGCGTTGAGCAGCCAATGAATCAAGAAGGTGATTCAGCACAAACGCGAGCTGAGCACCACAGGAACCGGACTGGCTCTCATCAAAGTGCCAAGAGCCACAGCGGTAAGATTAATCGAAAAGTGCTAACTAAGAAATACCTTCCTGCAGGAATGTCTTTTGTCCCTGTGCCTGTTGCACTAGCAGATAGAGATGTACACTAATCACCGTCTGATTTATTGTTGGAAACTA